>JANHAO010027485.1:0-10845 GCA_026873985.1 Saraca asoca | reverse complement strand
CACGAAAGTAGACGGGAATCTCTTAGGATCAAACTGATTAGCATAGAACTTAATGGGCCGAAGTTTAATTTAATCCACGAAAGTATATATTAAATTAAATTAGGTACGATTGTTAAGATCTTGAAAGAGGCTAATAATTAATAAAGGTCAAATCAGCCCCAATTGCCTGAATAATTAAAATAAGGAAATTCTATGTTATTCGCTGAAGAACTCATAAGGTGAGGTAAATCCTAATCCTAGGCCTTTTTACATTTAATACCTTCTTTAATTTATATCTTTATTTCATTATCATCCTTTATTTTTCTTTATTTTATACTACTCCCTCCATTTTTCAATCAAACTGGATAGTTAAAAACTGGATAGTTAAAGTATAAAGATTGCAGTAGTTGAAAAGAGCAAAACTTTTCTGTGGGATCGATCCGTATTCACTGATTATTTACTACATCTACACCGTGTGCTTGCGGTTATATAATTTGAAGAATAAAACACTTCAACAAGGAACAATTTCAATACACCGTGACCGTTAAATATTAGTCAGAACATTTTAAGTGTTAAAATTGCATGAATGTTGCCTACACGTACCCTTCACCTTCATGGTTGCAAGAAACTTAACACAGAGAATTAGACTAATGCATATAATTTATCATGTTATACTTAAAATTGATATGTATTCTTATAAATTTTAAAAAACTTTCCTATAATTTTTATGTAATTTCTAATTTTATTGATAAAGTTGTAACTTTTTATATATTGGTCAAGTTATATTTTTTATCCTCTAATTTTTAGTCAAGTTTCAATAATACACTTTAATTTTTATTTAAATCAATTGTACCACCTAACTCTCAAAATATACATAATATTAGAAACTTTGAAAAATTAATCATTTTCTAAATGTTAAAATCCTATATGGTCATACCAAATACAAACCAAAAAGCTGCTGATTTGATTAAAAGGAAAGCCTTTTACTTTCTAAGTTCACAATTACATCTTCTTCTTTTTCAAATTAGGACACAATTTCTCTCTTTCTATCGTGGATTCTCAAAATTTGTTTGTGACTATGATTAACAGATCGCAATATACTACTTTTTTGATAAAAGAGTTTTGATGGGCATATCACAAATCAATACCAACCTAAGATGACTCCTTTGGATTGTAAGAATTTTTCAATTTATATTTTCTCTTTCCTTTTTTCTTTGATAGACCCATGTTATTAGCTGATTTTAATCTTATTACCCATATTTAAGGAAGGGGTAAGGATGTGATTTTTTCTAGTAATATTAAGACTCTACTATCTAAAAAATAATTATTTTTTTAAAGTGTCTAACATTATTTTTATTTTGGAAGTTAGAGGATAAAAGTGATCCAAACAAAAGTTAGTTAATACTATTAAAATTCAAGTGAAAGTTATAAAATAAAACGTATAATTTAGCCTTATAAATTTATTACATATAAAATTTATTCATATAATTTTTTTTTTGAAAAAGTTAATAAGAATTTGTAAGCAATATTACAACTTCTATGAAATGTTTCAAATATATATATATATATATATATATATATATATAACGTTTAAGTATGTACATTTTATCCTAATTTTTCAAACTACCTAGTTATTTTTCAGCATTTGAAAGAAACACCGTAAAAAGGAAAAAAAAAAACTATATAATTCATTACGTGTAATATTCATTGTAGTTCTCGGTTGATTTTTATAATAATTGATAATATAGCACAAGTATGTATAAGTATTCAATAATTTTAGTATTTTAAAAAAATAAGACTGATTGATTAAATTGTAAATTGGTCATACTTTCAATTTAATTGAATCGATTGGTTTCATCAATTTAATCATTTTTTTATAGGTTGAATCAACTAAACTTGATTCATAACTTTTTTGATTTGGTATTTGATCTGATTTTTAGACAATTGACTAATTCAAAAATTTATATGACTACAAACAGAATCATTTTTTTTTTTATCATTTAGATATGGTTATGCATTATGCTGAAACTTTATTTTTCATATTACTGTTTGAAAAACATAACTGAACCAAATGATCCAACTATCAAATATTATGTTTTTCAATTTAAATCAACCTAAAAAATTATTCTAGCAATCAAATCATTTTGAACAGACACAAAATAGTCTAAATCACTAAAAACCGGTAAAAATCGACAAATTGGTCAAGTCAATTTTTTTTTAGACTTTTTTTTTGTTGGCCTAATAAGCTTTTACATTTAAGAAAAAATTTACAGAAGAAATGTAAAAATTAATTAACTAAAATTACTAATTTGCTCCATTTCTTTTAATTTTTTATTTTTCTTATAAATTATGAACTCATATTTATAATATAAATTAGCTATTATGTAATTTTTTAATAAATTTTTATTTATGATATCATCTTATTGTTTAACAACTAATGAACTATTTAAATCATGACTCAATTACTTTTCTGATTTACTATATATTCTGGTTTTTAAAGCATTAATTCATATTATGTAAATGGGAGGAAAGGATTATCCTAAAAGAAACTAATAATCCTAAAAGAAATTAAAGATGGAAAATAATTCTCTATTTTTTATCCTTTCCATCCATTTTCCTTACTCTCCAATAAACCAATAGTATATTGTTTTCCCATGGAAATAGAAGGAAATTCCTGGCCAGCAAAAGTAGGGTCTGGAATAGTTTCTTACATCTTTTCACATATATTATTATCTTTCTCAATCTGGAATTTTGCTTCTCTACAAGTTTAAATGTACGAGTTAGATGACGGTATAACTGAGTCAATGTATCTAAGTTTTGTGTTTCACTTTGTGGAGAAATATCATGAAACAAGGCCTTTCTACTTAAGCATCAATGCCTCAGTTGGGTGCCAAAAGTTGGATGGTCTGCTATTAAAATAATTCTTTGTTTAAAATTATAAAAAAAATAATTTATTTTAAAATTGACTCATTTAAATTTTATATGTAAATTCATTTTCAAATTAATTGAATTATAATATTTTTGTTATTTCAAACCAAATGTAGTAATATCTTGATATCATGTACAGAAGGTTGGTCCTTGCTCATTGCATGGTGTGTAATATCTAAATATCACATACAGAGGGTTGATCCTTACTCATTATAAAGTGTGTTTGTGTTATTTGGTTATATGATTTTTATTTTTACTATTAAAAATTAGACCGTACAAACTGAAAATATCAATAGTTTTATGGTTTAATTGATTCAACCAACTAAAAAAAAAAATTGAGTGGAAAGAATCAATAAGTTCAGTTAAACAGACACTATAGCTTATTCATGTTTGAATTGATTCAATCAACCAATCTAATTCGATTTTTAAAACACTAGTTATAATGGTTAATCATTCTCTTTAAATGATTCTTAGGGGTTGCATTGTAATTCATTCTTAAACATAATAAGAACTCTCTTCTTTTCTTCTTTCTTTCCATAGATTCCTTTAAAGGAACTGTTATTAAATTTTTCCCAGAGAATCCCCTGAAGCCACCTCTAAGAGGGTAGATTCTATACTCTCATTAACTCCCACTTCCATAGAAGACTTTGCTCAAAGCTTCTTCTTTAAAGCTTTAAAGCAATACAATAAACTGGTGTAAAATTTATATGTATGATGAATTGTTTGCAAAGAAATAAACATTGATTATACCATGTATAAAGGGAAAAGGTAGGAAAAAATATGCAAGCAAAGGTGAGAAAGATGAATATTTTGCTTGCATGCAGAAGCTCTAACTCACCATTCTAACCTACTGCACACTACAAAGACAGCCAACCATATCTGTATTACTTTGTGATACTAAAAAATTTAAATGATATCATATATTTCATAGATCTAGATGTATAACTAGAAAAGAAGCATTCAGAATTTACAGCAAAGGAGTCCATGCCTCCAGCACCGGTGCTTCCTGTAATTTTTCCTGTCAGCTTTTGCCATTCTGACCGGGCTGCTATTCCATTCTGTCTGTAATCTGCAAGCACACAAGTAAATTAGTTTGTTAGCCATTTGTTACCAACAAAAAGGCCAATTCAGAGCAATTAATTCAACATGTTTTTATGGAATCTTACACAGGAAAGGCAAAGGAACGGGTGCTAGTTGTGCTGCTGTCTGATCGAAGAGAAATGCTACCAGAATAAGGTACAGGCCCCGAGTAATTTAAATGACCAGATACAGGACCTATAACAGAGAAACTTGACTCGCCCAAGCTGTGACGGACTTGATTCATTATATCCTGATCATTAAGCTTACCATCTGCTTGCTCTGATGCAATTTGAATTTCATCACTTTCACAATCACCTACTTGGTGACTTTCTTCTTTTCCACGAGCCGTTGGAGCTGAAGGATCAAACTGAGAATTGATGTTTCCAATCTCTGGCATCCTATCACTGAGAAGGATGTCGCTATTTAATTCATCCACAGCTCCTGCCAAAACAGGACTTGCCACGACTGGTTTTTCAATTCTATTTTTGGATTCTTGGGGCATGGACTGGAATTTAGAATCACCAGAGACCTGAGCATAAATCACAAGAATCAGTTTTTCCGAAAACTCTTTTTACCTCACATAATCACACTCATGCACATGACGTCATATCCTACATAAAAGACAAAATCAACGTTAGGATTATGTTTCCATAGTTCAATAAAAGCTCCGGCCTACATATATGTCCCAATATAGATATGGAAAATAACTGATGAACTCCTTTTTGGTTTGAGTGAGGAAATAGTGATGATCTTGGAACTTCACATAATAGTATTCTATTGCAAATAAAGCAGGTTATACATCTTCAGTCCTTCAGAACCTTAGCTATCAGCTCTGCAAAACTAATTAATTCCATCATAATATCATTACCATAAATGTACTGGCTTTGCATGAAATCCAGCTACCATGAAAAATTGTAAAGCCTACCAAAACATAGTAAATCAATCCATCCAAAACAAAACAATTATTTCCAAAACAAAATCCATGCATATATTTGCAAAAATGTAGATACCTGCGAATAGTTTTGTTCAATTTTATCAGCATTGTCAACAGATTGCCCGGACTCCTCTGTGTCCAACTCTTGTGACAAAACCTTGTCTTCAGGAAAAACCATCTCTGTACAGACAGTATTGGCAGGTTTTTCAGTTGCATCCTCGTCTCTCTGCATGAAATCATTGCACTGACAGTGATCAGAAGAAACTATCTGAGGTCCATCTGATGTCAGTAAATCTAATAAACTTGGAAGAGGCGCATTGACACCAACATTGTCTTTCATCAACTCTTTATTTCCATAACTCTCAGAGGGCAAGAATTTATAAACATTATTTTCATTGGCACTTTTCTCAAGCAACATGTTATCTTTTGCAGGGACACCTTCATCAACGCAGATGTCCTTTATAAGATGGTAAGTACTCTCCTTGTAACAAACTACTAGTTCCGGCTCACATTCTGTAACACCTTTATCCATATAAATAGCCGGCAAATTCTCAAATGATTCTCTTTTCCAGGGAGGACCAGGGATTGACACATCAGAGGACTTTTTAACGCATACTATATCTTGACTAGGATCAGGAAATGTTGCATTATTATCACTTTTCAGATCAGCATTGCCTATGTGAGAATCAAGTTTTGATTCAGTAAATCCTTCATCTCCCGCCTTGTCAAAAGGGGGCAGATTTATATCCCCTTCATTCTGCCTTTTCAAATCAGTGAGGATCTGGTTCTCATTTTTATTCACTTTCTGGTTTGCTAATTTGCATCTGGCAGAGCCTAGTTCATCATCATCGAACTCAAAGGACTGAGATTCAGGCTCAAGAATGATATTTGAATGATAATATGCCACTTCACCATCTGCAGATACATTTTCTTGCCAATGAGAAGAAATGTTCTCAATAATATTGAACAACTTGATTATAAAAAAAGTGCAATTGAAAATACAGAGTAACTCAGTAAACCACATATAGAATGCATATTTAAGCTAGATAGGATTTGGGGTGATAGAAACATATGCATGACCTAGTTCAATCAGCCAAATTGACCTAGCTCAATATACAACAGATAGTTAAAATATACGTTTTGAAGCACCATGTCAGGGGTTAAACTATAATGTCTAGCCGTTAGGTAAACCAAATCCAGAGTTAACCTTTATTAAAGCAATAAGCAGAAACATACGGCTGGGGAGATAGCCAAAAAAAAAAACCATGCACAGAAATCATTATTTACCTAGTTTCATGGTTCACATAGGTCTAAACACATGGGAAAATCTTCTGTGCAACTGTCACTAGAATTTTCCAGCCGAAACTGATCTGGTAGTACACAATATGCTGTGGAACCCTGAGAATCAGCAAACAAGAATAAGTAGGCTAGCAATCAACCAATCACAACTGCATATTCTCATAACAACAGAAATAACGAACTCAATGTCTACATAAATGCTCAAAGCCAAGCATTAATAAGAAGATTTGACAACAATGACACAGAATGACAACCTTATTCATCTAAATTTCAACAGAAAGGCAACAATAATGTTGCTGTCAACACCATGTCTACCCATGAATTGAAGGAAACTTTTGCTGGTTGGGAAAGAATCTGATTCCATTTTTTCCCCTAAAGTAAACTGGAAAGCATGAATAAGGGCCAAGTAAAGTTTATCACAAGCTCCTAAAGCAATAAGCTTGAGAATGAAGCACTTAAATTAGTACATCAGGTACCATCTAAGTTAAGCTTTTTGATATGGCAGAACCTATAACAACTAATTTTGTTGGTTAAACAAAAATATCATCTTACACTACAAGTATTATTAGCTACCTTTTCCTTTTCTAAGTAAAAGACTTGGGCTAAACTCTGTAGAATACAAGGACAGTTCAGGATGTATATAAAAGGACAAGAAAGAAAGTCTAAAATTTTCGAAAGTTTTTAACTATAAAATTACAACCCAAATTTTAATCAATCAGGCCTACAGAAGGTGACTCCTAACTAAAATCCACACCAATTTTTTGTCCAGATGCTCATATTAGATCTAAGCCACCAAAATTAACAAAATAGATTCTATAAATCCAGAAAAGTACAGTGAAAATCCCAGCTGGATTCAACTCAATCATATGGAAGAATCAGAAAAGATGGATAAATGGAAGAGATCTATTTCAGATCCCAAAATCTTCAAAGACTTATAAAAGGGTAAGAAAGGTTAAAAAAAAAAAAAAATTATCAATTAGACTACATATTTTTATGGGGTATGCTTACATCTAATACCTTTTCAATCTGCTAAAAAATCTGCAGCCAAACAGGAAATTTGAACAAATTCTACCTGCAGACAGAAACAATAGAAAAGGTCACCAAAAAAATTATAAGAAGAGAATCAAAATGCAGTGAAAATAAAGTTTAAAACTTTTCATGATCAATTATAGAAACAAAATCAAGTGTGGAAGAGAATTAGGTTAAGAGGAAAAGAAAAAACCTTAAAGCCAAAACGAGCAGAGGAAGAGATAATCCTTGGGCGAAATTAAAGCTTAAAAAGAAGGGAAAAAAAACACCAGGAAGCTGCCCAGAGAGAAAACCAGTTTTGCTTTTAGTTGAGATAGTCGGTAATACAATAACATCAATGAAGAAAAAATAGATTAAAAAAAATATAATAACTAACGGCTACAGAGTGCTGAGAGAGATAATGGTGTGAGTTGTAATTATAACCCTAATAATGGTCAACTGTAGCTCTCTCTTTCTCTATCTAACCTCTCGCCCTATTTCTTCTGCAATTAATGTAAACACTAAAACGAGCAACAAACGGTCCCTTCCCCAAGCATATTTAATTATGGCATTAAATTATCATCCCTACCTCTACTGATACCAAACTTTAATTTCTTACCAAAAAAAATGGCATTTTGCTTTCAGATCAAAGTTTTCGACCAATATCCAGATTTTCCCCCACTGATTTTGTTTTCCATTTTAGGCCGTTTGCCTCTCTGTTCATGCTCTCTTCTTTCTAAAGTCTCAATCTTTTATCTGACCCACCTTTGGATTCGTTCCCCAACTGTAATTCTCTTTTTTTCCCGCGAAAAAAAAAAGGGGTAAATTCGCCATCATTTTCCAATTTTCCAACCAACCACTGGAATTTTCCCGAGAAAATTTGGAAAAGGAGCAGCGACTGAGACAGTGGGAAAATATTGAAAACAAAATCAAAATCGAAGACCGCTAAAACCCAACCTGGAAGAGCAAATGCTCATTGGCCGTTGTATCTGATCTACCAAACTACCTTGACATTTTACATTAACACGGGAAAAATGCCCCCAGAGGTTAGGAACGAAACAAAAACCAAGACTAAGGATATGACTTGGCCCTTAAAAAATCCGAAAAGGAAACCAGACCCATTAGGCGACTGACACCGATGTCGGAGAATTTCTGAGTGTTTGTTCTGTCTGTGAAAGGAAGGTACTTACAAATTCACAAAGTCAAGCAAAAATGGCTGGTTGAAGCGCCGAAGGAGCGGAGAAGAGAAAGCTTGACCAAAGAGAATTGTTAGGATGCCTCGGCAACCCACCATAGGATCTAGGATCCTGCTCATGCTATTAGCTGTGTCGCAATCTGAAATGAATGAAAGTCCCAGTAGTTTATAGAGACTGAGCTGGCTTTACGTGTTTCCGTTTATTATTTTTTTATCGGATTGAATTTTAGAAAAAAATCAAATTTTTTTAATAATTTTTATAGTTTCACTCTCCGCACTCAAGGCCAGCTTTGGTTTTTCTCTGACCGAAACGAAAAAGTAAAAAAGAACTGCCAGCTTTTAGCTTTGGCTTTGAAAATGATACGGTGAGATCGTTTCTAGCGGTTGAAATTTGATGACGAATTGTAACCGTTGAAGTCTGAGACTGAGTTATTCAAGATCGACACAGGCAGTAGTTTGTTATGAGTCAACACTTCGTGACTTCCGCACCTTAAATTCTTATTCTTAAATGGACCATATTCAGCTATTTACAGTAAATTTAGAAAAAAAAAAAAAACTAGGATAATTTCACAAGAATTTATGTGTCTAGAATGTTAAATTGAGTTTAAGTGTGTACAATGTTAATTTTTCTTACGGTTACATTATTTATTTTCAAAATTAAAGTAAATAAGTCAAATAAAAAATATAAATTTCATAATCAATTAATAAAGTTGAGAATATTCAATCTTTTAAAAATTTGAAGTTTCTAATATATACAAATTATGACATTAATCCTAAAAACGTATTTCAAACTACATGCTGCAATATTAGTTAAGCCTTCTTAATACTAAATAATTGATAAAATATAATTATTAAATAATTCAATTATAAATCAGAATTATTTGCTTCAAATATACTCATTAACATTGGGGCTAATAGTAGCAAATTTATGAATATGGTTGAAACTTAAAGATATTTTATTCATTAAAAATATTTATTGATTTATACAAATCCTCTTACTTGTCATTTGTGTATTTTGAAAGGCCATAAACTATACGTTTACTATGAGTCTTGATAACCCTAACTTCCTTTCCATTCGTATTTTTTATAATAATAATAATAATAATAATAATAGTGCTAAATTGTAAATGAGAAATTAGAATAATTATATCAGCCAATTTGTCTTGGTCAATTGTAATCAAACTAAGAAAACTCTCATTGGAATGGAAACTCTGCAAAAAAAAAAAAAAAAAGGAGCTGGATTCACAATTTAAGTCACAAGTTTAAGCAAACTAATTAACCTACAAGCCAATTAAACCATTTACTTTAAACTATATGAGTTTTTTAAATCAACCTATGAACAATGCACATTTAAATATAAACCAGATCTTAAAACCTATTTATTATTATTTAATTATATTCCCAGAAAAGAAATTAAAATTTTGGACTATCTTCTTTTTCATTTTGATCATACTCCTAACATGTTAGAGGAAAATAAATACACTTTAAAGAGTAAAGTAAATTATCTTAACTATTGATAAGAAAATTAATAATCTAGAATTTAATACATAATAAATAATTAAAAAAATTTAAATTTATAATTAATTATTTTCTTAATTTTTTCATCTATCATTATTAACTTTTAAAAAAGGTAAATCCCCTTAGACATTTATGTGAGTAGGATAAAAAATATGTTTTATATGTAATGGGTTAAAAGAATTCTAAATCCAAAAATTATATTGAGTTAACTTATTTTTCTTAACGTTGCCAATTTTTAAATAGACCCAGCTGTTTGGATTTATTGTGGTGTGACACATGAGCGTGTGAGTTGAGATGCACTGAATCGAGACTATCGGCGGAAAGGAAGATTGCGGACTTGAGGGATCACGTGAGTTTCCGTGCTCATTTATCTTGCACGTGTGGGAGGATCATGGCCACTGGTTTGTTCGCCTCTATTGCCGCATCCTCTACAGTGATGCAAAATGCAATTTACACGTTGTAAGAGATTAACCGATTAAGGCAGTAGTAATATTTTAATTTTTATTTTCTTATCAACAGATATTATATTAAATTTAATTCTATAAAAAATATATAATCAATGATAAAGAGTCTGTTTGACGCAAATAACTGAAAAACTAACTGATAGCTGATAAGCTAGTTGTTAGCTGTTTTACTAACTGGTAGCTACTAGCTGTTAACTGTTAGCTGAAAGCTGATAAGCTAATTGATTTTATTAGAAGTGTTTAGTAAAATTAACTGTGGAACTAGCTCATAAATGTAAAATGACATAAAAGGATAAGTTGATATAATTAAATATATGAAATATATTACTTTTATTTTGAGATTGAGACCAAATTAATATAATTAAGATATTCAAAATAAAAATATAATTACCTAAAATTTAATTAATTATATTTAATTATATCACATATTTATTATTTAT
>JANHAO010027484.1:0-10848 GCA_026873985.1 Saraca asoca | reverse complement strand
GTTTTGTTTTGTGTTTTTTTTTTTGTGTTTTTTTTTTTTTTTTTTTTTTTTTTTTTTTTTTTTTTTTTGTTGGTTTTTTTTGTTTTTGTTTTGTGGGGGGGGGGGGGGGGGGGGGGGTTGGAACAGAAGATAACATTCTGATGTTTTTTCCCCCTTTTTCTTGCTTCCTTGATTCTATGTATGCTCCAATTCCTCAGCTTTCTTTTCTTTAAGGCAAAATTGAAGAAGAAAAAGAGATATTAATTGAAATGAATTAGTTTCTTAGCATGGGGGATGCAGCTCTAGATCATGTACCACATTTTATTACTACTTCCATGCAATTTCGTTATCGAAATGATTTCATTCCAAGCAGGAGTCAGGACCACCACACTCTTCAAACATAAACTCAAGAACAAGCATTAAAAATGCGCAAAGAACACATTGATTATTGCAGTGAATTGTAACAAGGTACATTTATTACCTATATTATTTCCACCCACCAACTTCATCAATTTAAAACTAAAATTTATAAGATACTATAAATAGAAATGACAAGCTCAAATATCTGATTCATGATTTTAAATTATAATATATAATTCTAATATTTTTATTTTATAATAATTATATATTTTTTCATTTATCCATAAATTTATTAGCTGCAGATTAATTACAATCTCAATTTAGAATTATGATACAAAATTTAGAGTAACACAACTTCAAACATAAATTTATCATTATACAAACATGATCAGTTCAGCTACAAATAATTCAACTCAAAGTAAGTGATTTTTAGACTTTTGTCGTGCTTTGTCAGAATGAGAGCAATAGGTAATAAGCCCTACAGGCCCCCACATGTTATGTGCAAGTTGAGGAAAATTTGTAGAAGTGATTAAGCTAAGATCTGATTTTTTGTAATGATAGTAAGAAAAAGGGCAGCAAATTATCCAGAGAAAGGAAAAGGTATGACAACATATGGGGTCAACGTAAGTCTATTATCAAACTGTCACTTCTGAGAGCTCAGAAATGGGCAATGTAGGATGCCAATATATATATATTGCTAAACTGTGTGCTCCTAAAACGACTGCCGGTTATTTTTACGGCAGTCACGGTTCAAGTTTGACGACCAAAGTGGCCAAACATACTGTCATTTCACTATGACCCACCATTAAGAGTTACTCCTTTTTCCTTCATCTCCTTCCCAGGACTGAATGAATGCTTAGGTTACATAGCTAATGGAGCTTTTCAAACAATTTGTTCCTTCTTCGTTTCTTCTTTTTCATCATTTTCTTCTAATGGCTACTTGGAGTTTTTCTACATTTTGTTACACATATAGAGCATAGCACTATCATAGTGAATACTGATGGTGCCCATATAAAAAGATCTTTACATTACATAATAATACTTACCGTATTCCTAATTAAGCAAATTTGAGATATTGAAAGTAGAATATGTCACTCGTTAAAACTAACACTAACTATTTTCTGATTCATGATATTATTATGATAACAAAGAAAGCCTTCTAATTTGATTATTATTATACATGATATTGCATTTGGATTTTAGAGAGCAATAACTATAAGTTATGCTATGCGTTATTAAATAACTTTTTCTTATTTATAAAAATATTTTTATTTTCCTTTTTCTGTTTAACCGAATTCGTAAAAAATATATATATATATATATATATATAGTAACACTTAGATGTAATGCAGTCAAGTGAGTGAGAATTTGAGATGGGTAAGATTGAATATCGGCAAATTAGTAGGTGTTTTGTAAACTAATAACCCCCAATTCCAATCCTTGACTTCATCAGCCTAATCCAGTTTTCCAAATCCTAATCCCTTCTCAGAATGACTCCCAAATAAAGAGGAACAACATGAGCGGAAATCAAGGAGATACCAAGATTCTTAATTCTTGTCTGTCAACTGATTAAGTTTCTTCATGTCAAAGCCAGTAATGTTTAAACATTATATTCTCTTGAATTTTGTTGAAGGACTCAGAAAAAAAATTAATGACCTTGATTAATTTACGTGAGAATTATCAAGGTGTATTAATAAACATTGGAATGATTTGCTAAAAGTTTCATAAGCCATGCATTGCAAATTTGATAGATATATGTATGACTGATGGGTACTATAGTCATATATATAAATTTGCATTATGAAGATTATTGGGGCAATAGAGTGTTGATTGAGTGCAACACAAATCGAATCTTTGGCTCCATAATAAGGACACCACCTTTCCAGAACTTGAGATTTTAAATAAAGAAAGAAAGGCATTCACACATCAAAAAGTTTAATTTCTTCTTCTGCAACCTTATTTAAGGTAAGCAGAAAGAGAGGTTAGCAGTGCCTATGTGGCCCATAAAATCCTCATTGGCCATCTGTTTTGGGCCCCCTTTGGGCCTTTATCGCAATCAACTGTCCTTTCCCTTCCCCGTCTTCTCTCTTTTGCTTTTGCTAAATCTCAACCTTCATGCTTTTCTTATCAACTTTTTAATAACATCTCACCTTATTTTTCATTTTCATATAAAATAATTATGACACACTGAAAATGTCAGAATAAAATGAACGTACAAATTATTATTTTAATACCTATGAGCTATAATATATGCATTAAAGTAATCTGATTGTACTTTACTTATTTAAACTTATCTAATATCATACGGTTTTTATATAAATGTACAGAAGTTTCATTAAAAATGATATTAGAGTTCTCTCCTTTCTTTTCATATAATTAGAATTCTTTTTTAACAAAAGTAAAATGACAAAAGACACCCCCTTTATCACTTGCACAGAAAATATTTTTAGTTTTATCATAATATTAAAATTTAATATTATTGTATATTATTAAATTAAAAAATTATTTTTTTTACTTTAGGATCCATTTAATTATGATATCTAAATATATTAAATAGTAATAAAATAAAATTAAAAATATTTTCACTTGAATGGTCTATTTCTAATCAAATTATACGGTAGGTATGAAACAAATACTTATTATAATTAGATTGATTTCACCTTACCAAGAAGTTGGACGTTGGCTGTTTAATTCGAAGGAAAAATATATGACCATGGAAAATTGATTTAACGTAAAATACTTTTTTTTAAAAAAATATGATTTTTCTCTTATTTGGTATTGATAAAAAAATTGATTAAAAAAATGTACAAAATTATTTAAGTAACACTCGTAGAAAATTTTGCTTTTCCCTATCAAAAGATATCTTGTGCGTCGACTAATTCGTATTTTTTCTTTTACTAGATCGTTAAGCACCAAATAATAAAAAAAAAATATTTTTTAAACCTAATTTTCACCAAAATAAACATTCTATTACCTCATTTTGTTTTGTCAAATATAATTTCTATACGAAAAATTTATTTAATTGTATATAAATAAAATATTTTGTATATTATTTCTATATTTTATAATTAATAAACTAATATGTTATGTTATGATATTAAAAAATAATTTTATCTTTAAAATAATAAATATTATTTTTATTATATTCTTTACACATAACATTAAATAAATAGAATATCTTATAATATTTTAATATTCTATAACTATAATTACAAATAAATAAAATCATTCTTAAAAAAAAAAGTTTGCTGTGAAAATTGGAAAATTAATATCTCATATTTTCTCTTAATATTTTCTTTTCCTTCTATGATGATAAACGGTCTTAATTGTACTTTTCTTGAACTTGCGAGGCTGTCTTAATTGTTATCTATGCTTTGATTTGTGTAATTAAGCAGCCTGAGCTAAAATCAAGCACGATTGGCAAAGAGAAGTTGCAGTATCTATACGTACTTGTGACAAGAACTACTTTCACCAAAAGCATTTTGCTTATTAAACTAGTTTCTATTCACCATAATAATTTTTACTTTCACATCCGCAATTTCTCATAAAACAACTGAGATTCACAATCAATTTTTTTTTGTGTGTGAAAAGAAGTGTAATTGAGAGTGAGAGTCTAAAAATAAATTAAAAAAAAAAGATTTAAGAGCCGTTCATGTCACACAAAAAATAAATTTTTACAAAAAGTTGAACTTCTCAAAAAATAAATTCTCGTATAAACTTTTCAAAATTATTAAAAATTATTTGATTGTTATTGAGAAAGTAAAATTTCTTGTAAAATAAGTTTATATATAATATTTGGTTCAATTATATTTTTTTAAAATATTATTATAATAACCAAAATTTTCTATAGAAAAATTATATATTTTAGTCAAGAGATTAAGTAAGTTTTTAAAAATGTACTTATGTTATTACTTAAATTTTGTAAAAATCATTTTATATTTTTATTTCATTAAAATACAGTAAAACTTATCAATAAGTTAGATAAATAACTTTTCATATTTTGTAAAAATTAGAATTTAGTTGAAAATATAATTTTTTTAATTTTTTAAATTAATAACCAATTAAACAATTCAAAGAATTTTTACTTTCTAAAAAGTTTACTTAAAATGTTTCATGAATCAAATGACTTCTAACAAAATAACTCGAGAAATTTATATTTTTTAGAAAATTTTTGTAAATTTTTTTATGAATCAAATGATTTTTTTGTGATTGAAAGTTGAAAGGAAGAGTGATTATTAAGGGGAAAATTAGAGATAAAAAGCATCTTCGAAGTAATGCACTTGGGAAAACGAACAAGTAATTAAAGTGGTCCTGCACAGCATCCACGAGCTGATGATAGCTAGGGGCAATTCACAAGGTACGTACACATGGTGCACATGGTGACTAATCAGTTTAATCAGGGATCAGGACCATCAAGCTTTCATGGGCTAAAAAAGCCTTAATTGCCGTGGTCCAAATTATTCATTATCCTAACGGTTTTGATAATTACATCTTACGCGTGGACCAGTTTTCTTTTCTCTTACTTCATCTTTTTTTATTTTTCTTGCTGGCACGAGTCAGCATCAAATCGGATGGTGGGGAGTTATTAGTCAACCAAAAAGTCATCCATCGGACAGTCTGAATCCATATTAGGGTTTTGGTTCAATGATAGAATGTCTGTCATGAAAATTAATATCATATATATATTTATTATTATTATATAATAAACTTCGATATTGTCAAATCCATAATTAACATAACCATCTATTATTGTTCTATTTATTTTGTCGATATTAAGGAGAGTTGTTCGGTTTGTTTTACTTTTTTTCATTTTTCCTTGACACTTGTATTTGGATATAAACTTTTCTATTTGAAGCCCTTTTAAAACTACATTTGTGGCCATTTATGACGGTCCACCTGTTAAGCGGAGGTATTATTTTGTGAATTATCATCATTAAATCTCTTATTAATAATAAAAATTAAAATATAATTAAATGTCATATATCATTTAAAAAATCATATAATTTTATATTTTAATTTTAATTATCAATATAAGATTTAATACCCACTATTTACTTCTTTTATTATCATATAAAATAATATTTTCATTTAATATACCCCATTTATAATAACATTAGTATAACAATTTTAAATTACTAGATTATTAACCTTTTTAAAAAATTAAGAATACGATAAAATATTTTATTTTGAGATCAGACATAATATAAATTATATATTACATATATTTTAAAGAATATATACTAATAATGAGGTTTGAACCATAAAAATATGGGATCAAAAATAATTTAACTTATCAAGACTAAATTAATTTAGAGGAGTTATATATCATCATTAATTAATGGAATGCTTATTTTATCGGTATACCCAGCCACCATATCACAATGGAAAAAAGAAAGAAGAAATACATGACACTAATGATATGTTTGGTTCATGAAATGTTTTATTTCTGAGCATCTTTTATGCCTAGGAATGGTTCATTCTCAGGAATATTTCTTTCCCACCCTCACATGTGGGAATAAAATTTTTAACTTTTTTTTACAAATTTTATTTCTGCATATCTTTTATGCTTGAAAATAATTTTTTATCTTTTGTACTAAACATGAAAAACTTTTATTCTCACCTAACTTACTAAAAAATAAAAAAATATAACACGTACCAAACACAACCTAAGGTGCATTTTCCTTCATCAACTCAGCATATTACAGCGACATTGATCTTCCAAGTTAAAGAGCCTCTTGTGGTTGCACCTGCCTTTGTTACACTCATTGGAGGAGAGTGACAGTCCCATATCACCAACTTAATTAGGCGATTATGACTATGTGTCACTGTTGTACACGAAGCATATTTTAGTTATGGGACCCACTTCACTCTAACTAGTCAATGAACTTCTCAATCGAAACACTTCCCAATTAAATTAATTACCATCTTACCATGAATGGACACGCACTTTCTATATATAGCTTTCTTACCCAAGCGTAAATTTGCAGTTTCCCAGATATGCCTCCTGTCACCTTTCATATAATTCAAGCTTTCATAGATATAGTTTCCACATTAATCAGAATATTTCCTAATTTATTTTATGTTTTTTTCAATAAACGTTCCATCTTGGTGAAAGTTTAATCAAAAGTAATAGGGATCATTTTCTCTCATTCTTTTATGGAAAAACCCACTTTTCATTTCTTTCTGCTGTGTTTAAACTTAATCAGTAAATGAAAAGCCTCCTCTAAATATGCCTCTCTGAGTTGAAGTACAGGTTCTGAATCCAGTGGAACCACTGCTTTGAGAATCTTGCAATCTTTTACAGTGATGTTTTCATCTTTACAGGAAGATGCAAAGTACAAAACCCATCTAATTTTTGTCTACTTTCCTCTTTTTTTTTTCACTTAATTTGCCTAAAATATTTTTCATTATTTGCATTGCATTTACCTTAACTACAGTAAATTTTAGAACATGCATACATATAGGAGTTTCTCTTATGAGCAAGACTCAAGCTGGCAATAGCTTTTACCTTAGTTCATTCTAAACTTTTTTCTTCAAAAACTTTACAGCTGTTTCTTTAATGCAAGCTAATTAACCTGAACTTCAATGAGAAGTACAACCAGTTAAAGTGAAAGTTTCTGTACAACCAGCAAAAAGTTAGAGTGTATGTACCAATCAAAACAGGTAAAAAGCCAATTAATGATCTGGAAAGTGTTATCATTCAGAAACTAAGAAGTAGAAGGGAAAAGATGAACAAATAGACCGTAACAATGAAAAGTATATTATTCCCTTCTCAAGAGTCAAGATCAGTTAAAAATGTAATGAGTGTAAATCGAACACGCGACCTTCAGATCTTCAGTCTAACGCTCTCCCTAATTAGCTACGCGCAGCACGTTTTGGGGGCCTTGGAAATCCATTTTTATATCAAAATGAAGAGACTATGGACCATGAACTATGATTTTTTTCTGTTGGGCTTTGCGGAGATATTTGAGAACACAATTGGGCCTTCGGTGCTTACTTGCTTAGATGAAACATTATGGAGAATGTAATTGCTGCATTGGGGAGCCCTTGGGCCTTCAAAAACCTATGTGAAAAAGTTAAGTCCCAAAAAACCACAACAAAAAAAAAAAAAAGCGAAACCGGCAATGTTAGCTTCCATACCCAACGGATCCTTCCCTTAATCGTCATCGACTTCAAATTGCATAAATAAACCCTAGTTTGCTTCGCGTACATAGTGGCCATAACCACGCAGCAACAGATTTTTCAGCCCAAAGCATTTTTAGGATTTTCTGCAACTGAATAAATGGTACTCTCTCTGTCTTTCTCTCTCTCTCTCTTGGTGTGCATTTTTGAGTCTATGAAATGCTGTACTCACTTTTGAGTGTATGTAATGGCATAATGTTGACAGGGAAAAGGAACCGGAAGCTTTGGGAAAAGAAGGAACAAGACGCACACACTCTGTGTGCGATGCGGATGCAGGAGCTTCCACATCCAGAAGAGTCGCTGTGCTGCTTGTGCTTACCCTGCAAGCCGCCTCAGAAAGTGTAAGTTCGTTCCCTCCTCCCCTTCCGCCTTTTGCGGCTATTTTTTCACTCTACATTTAGTTCTGGTCCTATCTTATGAATTTGGAAATGAAATTTGGCCTTTCAAGTGAGATTTGT
The DNA here is from genome assembly GCA_026873985.1 of Saraca asoca. Lineage (NCBI taxonomy): Eukaryota > Viridiplantae > Streptophyta > Magnoliopsida > Fabales > Fabaceae > Saraca > Saraca asoca. Next base: position 2,869 of record JANHAO010027484.1, on the reverse strand, counting down.
CATAGGGGCAATCCTTATTTGTATATTTAGCTAATCATAAATTTGCATTATTAATAGTTATGATGATAGAGCTGAGAAATGACTGCAATAGAAGATTAAATGAGAAAGTTTGATCATAACTAGGACAAATGTTTATGTACACATAGACGATGTTTATTTTTGGATTTCATTAAACTTGGGATTTGGAAAATGTATATCAGATTATGATTTTAGGTTCCAACACCATATTGTATCGTTCGACAAGTTAGGGCGTAGCAATTGGAGCTTTTGCCTCCTTAACTTAGAGGTGAGTGGAGAACGGAGAACCTGCTTCCCTATAGGGCATGATACATTTGGGACCTTGTAGAAATGTAGTGAATATTTCTTAATTACTGCTCTAGTTTAGCTTGGAAACTGATGACGAGATAGAATTATTCTATTTGGAAAAAGGTGCATGACACTTTGTCATGGAATGTGTTTTGAATTTTGATGTCTTGTTGCCTGCTTGGGCCATTGATCATTTGAATAAGATATCTATCATATCTTTTCACAGTTCTTCGTTTTTGCACTTAAATCCTAAGCAATGTAAACTATTGGCATCTCAAGCTATTTTGGCCTTGCAGCACTAGTTTTTCAAGCGATGTTGTCCTTGATTGACCATTTGGAACTTCGTTTCTTCTTTACTATTATATGGATTTTTTTTCCATAATTGGTGCATTTAAGCTATTGATTAATTGTTTGTTTTGTTCATGAATTCAGATAACTGGAGTGTGAAGGCTATCCGCAGAAAGACCACTGGAACTGGCCGAATGAGGTACCTGCGTCATGTCCCCTGCAGGTTCAAGACTAACTTTAGAGAAGGTAAAAGATCTTCAATGGAACAACGTTCCATTTTTTTCTTTTTTCTGGTGCATACCATTTAACTTTGCTTGCATTCTGAACTTTTTGTTTTTATGTCGACTTAGGTACACAAGCAACCCCTAGAAACAAGGCAGTGGCTACTACTTAAGAATTAGAAAGTAGGGGAGGGTTTTAATCTTAATATCTTGTTTTGGTTGACTTTTCGGAATTGTTGTAACAAGTTTTGGATAATTATTTAATTAGTTTTAGTCTCAATTTTTGGAAGTTCAAATGTAGTAACATGACTGTTTTTGCTTTGTCATCCGTTATGAATGGAGTTTCATTGTTAATGAGTTAGGGCCCGTTTGGATGGGCTTAAAAAAAAGTGCTTTTTTTTTAAGCTCCAATTTCCTGCTTCAAGAAAAAGTTAAAAATAATTTTTTTTTGAAGCAGGAAATTGGAGCTTAAAAAAAAAGTACTTTTTTAACTTTTTGTTGTCTTTGTATTTTTTTAAAGTTTTTTTTGTTTCTTTTTATTTTTAAAAAAAGTAATTTTTTTTAAGAAAAAAGCTCATCCAAACGGGCCTTTAGTGGCCTTGATTAAAGAACCTTGAGCTTTCTATGTTACTTGCTATCCATGGGAAGAATAGAAGCGGTTGTTTGGTTCTGATGGTGGTTGTCGTTATGGCAACCGATAATGCATGTATTAAAGCCGTTAGCTTTATATGAAATAGACTCGGTTCTGTATGCTATCAAAGTCCATCGGAATGTTTATTTGCTGGTTCAGGGCTTAAATTCCACCCTTGGGATGCCACCCAAGTTGGGAAATATCTCGGCATATACTGGCAGTGTGTATTTCCGAAAGGGGATTTGGTCACTGAGTTGTTGAAACGGCACGCTAATCATGTAAACGGCGCTCCCTTCGACTGATATTAAAAAAGCCAAAGTGGCGCGTTACAGTTACTAATAATAGTGACACAAGAAAATACTGGAGTGAATTTATAAATTTTAAAGAGTTAATAACATGATATATTTCATTTTATTTATAAGTAATTTTAGTGGCATAATTACTTTTTAATAAACCTCATTATTCCGGATCAAATTGAAGGTACAAACAGTTAATTGAAATTTAGTCAAGTAATATTATGATGACTGATCTATATAATTTTAATATTTTGAATTAGGTTGAAATTATTCTTTTTAAGAGAATCTCTTTTTTTTGAAATATTTTTTTATTAATTTTATTGTTGTAAAAAACTTAGTTATTCGATTTCATTATTTAATTAGGTCTCATTTGATTTAATCTTTGAAAACGAAAAGAGAATAGAATCAAATAAGGAGAGGAAAGGGAATGAAAATTATTACTTATTTAAATTATTTGGTTCAGACAAAAAATAAAATCAAATTATTTGTGATTCCCTTTCTTACTGTTTGGTTCAATCAGGAAATAAAATAATATTATTTATTATATTAATAACTTAAATTTTAAATAAAATATTAACTATAATAAAATATAAAGACTATTGTACACATCGATTTTAATTGCTTAGATAAGGAATCCATTAAAGATTAGGCACCTCTAAATCATAACTAAAAAACCCAAAGTTTGCCTTTTATGGCTTGCTTGGATAGGCACTGAATTTTCGCCGGCTCTCTCCAATTTATCCAGAGCAGATTTTCGTAGTTTGTCATTCTCATCATTACTTTCCTTTTATCAGTTGGTGATCCTTCATTCCCCTCCTCCTCTTTTGAAGATTCAACATCTTCGGTAGCATTTTGCAAGTCTGCAATGCTCTTGGATGCCATCTGTGCAACTGTAGTAGCCTGCACTTCGAAAGGATGAGTATACTAAACATCAAATAACATAATTGGGTGGTGTAAAAAAGAAAAGGAAAAGGAAAACTAAAACCTAGACCGGAGGAAAGCCAGAATCCAACCTTCTACCTTTACTCGTCTCTAGTTTGGACAGAGAAACACCACCAATATTCATCAGTATATCCATCATTTATTCAAAATAAAAATCCTTTACTTACAGATACTGAGATTGAAGC
>JANHAO010027483.1:0-10843 GCA_026873985.1 Saraca asoca | reverse complement strand
TATCCAAATCCACAGAATGTATAGTTCTGGATGCGATAGGGCTCAATCAAATTGGCCTAGGGCACCCACCCAAACTAACATTAAAGTATATGATCTTGCCACAATTATAATACATGAGGCCCTTTTATTTCCCTTGTCAAGCCTGGAATCCAAAGCATCAATCTTTTTCCATTCCTTGCCTCCTTTGACCATGACAAAATTCACCTTTGGATTTGAATCTCCACTTATCTTTTGTTCCCTAATACTCATATTTTCATTTATTCATAAATATGTGTGAAGTTTTTCCAAAGTCAAAGGCTCCATCATGTGCAAAAGTTTCTTCCGATAATTATTCCATGTGAAAGGTAATTTTACAATTATTGCTCCTACATGAAATGATTCTAGAATCTTCACTTTCTAGTCTCTCAAATTAGAGATAAGAATTTTGAGTTCATGTAGTTTATCAAACATCAAATGGTTATCAATCATAGAAGATTTAAAAATTCCATGATAAGGATTTTGTCCACACCTTCTTTCTCAATCATATATTTCTTCTTCAAGGTAGTCCAAATCTCCAAGGGTGATTTCATTGGCATATAGAGATCATAGAGATGATCTGAAAGTGAATTCATTATGTGACCATGGCAAAGTAACATATCTTTCTCATGTTTCTTATGAGCGTTTATGATTTTCATGATTTCATTCAGTTAAAGGTTCAGTATTGGTGACAATTTCTAGTCATGAATGTTTGCGATCTTCATGGTGGTGAGGAGAAACATCATCTTGTCCTTCCAACAAGTGTACTTTTATCTATTAAAATAGTCCATCCTCATGTAATCTATGCTTGACATTGCAATGGTGCATATACTTGATCCCAATGCCATCTTCAATGTCTCTTTAGAATGTTAAAAAAATTAACAACATTAGACATGCAATGTAGATGTTGAGTTAGTTTCGCATGGAGATGTGAGGATTTCACTAACTTAAAGAGATATTTCCCTTACTCTTGATGAGAATGCCAATGGGATTCTAGCAATTCTCTCTAAGGATTTAACTAGCCACTTGAAATTCTAAGTTGGCAAACATTGTAATTTCCCTCAATTGGATTCTATGTAGGCTTGTATGTATGGTAAATGAAAGTGAAGAACAAAGATAATAGCAGTAACTTTAGTGTAAAAGCCAGATGGAATTCTTTTTTTTTTTTTTTTATGATAATAACTTGAAATCTCTTGACATATATAGAAGATGAAGAAGTTTGCATAAAGGGTCACAACTTTTTATAATTCTTTTTATGAAAAGATAAAAAAAATCATATCAGCAAATAAATGATTAAAAATATATTAATGGATAGTTTTATGATGCTTTGAATTGAAATTCAAGACATCAATATTTTAATTGAAACATTGTTAAAATATGAACAAATGTACGTATTGTTAAAAAAATTTATGTGAATTATCATAATTTAATTAAGTGTTGTATTAGATTAGATGAATGTCATGATAATTAACATCACTAAAATATGAACAAATGTACATATTGTTAAAATTTTTTATGTGGATTATCATAATTTAATTAAGTATTGTATCAGATTAAATGAATATCATGATAATTAAGTTAGTTAAGTGAATCAATAAGTGATCAGATTATTGGGGTTTATGATGACACTTAGACCATTAGTGGATATTAACAATGTAAACCTTGCAACTGGGTTGATCAGTTGACTCAATGGAGTTTTAGCAAGATAAGTCCCTACGCACATCTTGATATGAGTTGTAATTGTCCAATTGCGATTTCAAGTTTGTTTCTCCCAATTCTCTATTAGAGTTTGTAAAGAGTGAACCTATTTAAGGACCTTTTGCACTAGATAATGTTGTTACAATTATTCTAATTAGAATTTATTTGTATAGACCTGATGCTTTGTAACTTAATGTAACAGATTAGGTTAATTGGTTATTTATTTTTCCAATTTCTCATAATTAGTATTGGAACCAATTTTTTTCTTTTATGTTATAAGGCTCAAATTTGTGCAAATTTATTTTGAGATTTTACATGATCTATGATTTTTGATGCAAAATATTATGGATTTATTACATGAAATTTATTTATCTTTTCTGGTTTGATATATTTTTGAATTGATTACAAATTTTGAAAATCTTCTTGAGATGAAATCACCAATTGATATAACTTAAGTTTTCTGAAAAATTCAATCCTCAAATTCAAATGATTTAAAGAATTATTTTTCAAATTAATTTATGATTACATCTCGAGAGCCTATAATGTGCCAAAGGCACAAATCAAATTGAGAACATACTATTGAAAAAAGGAATTAAATTTTCAAAAAAATTTGCACCATCTATTTAGGCAAAAAATTCTTTTTCTTTTTCTTTTTTCAAAATTTGTTTCAATTATAAGATATTTGTTCAAATTGATTAAGATTTAAGTGCTAGAATGATTAGATACACAAAAGCCCTCTATCAATTTTGCCAATGCCAAATTGTGATAGCATCAATTTTCAAATTTTTGAGCCGAATTTTTTGGAATTTGAGTTTGTTTTAAGTTTTTTCATTTGCACAAACAAGTAAAAATTTTCTAATATTGATAGAGGGTTTTGATTATGAATTATATGGGTGAAGAAATCCATGCAAAATTTTTACAAAAACATGGTTGGATAAGGAGGATGTCCGCCAGGTTGAAAACGGATAAGAAAATCATGAGTTGTAGACAATTAGGTAAGGAAGAAGAGTTGCATGTGCTAGTGCACATCCCCTATGCCCAATTATGGTATGTATGGCCCATGTGCCACCAAGACAATAGCATACAACAATTCTGATTACACTGTTGGCCTTCACTCACTGAGACTATTTTAATGCACATTTTTCTAGACTTTTTTAGAAATAAATTATGTTAATTATTTTTCCCAATTTATTTGAGTGCCAATTTGATGTTGTTTGGATCTAAAAATTTTACCATGTGATTATTACATATTTTCCTACTTTTTATAATTTTTTCAAAATTTTTGGTTACTGTTTGGTTATTATTTGAATTTTGCATGCTTTTATGAATAAAAATTTTAATATGTAAGAATTATATTACTCATGTTATTTGGACATGAAGAATTTATTGTATGATTCTTACTATTGACGTCAAATTTTGGTATTGATCCAAACTCCGACCAATGGGGGATTCTTACAGGATATCTGACCTTTATCCAGTTCAAGTACAGCAAAATAGCAAAATAAACAAAGATGAAGGGAAGAGCAGAAAGAAGAGATAGGGTTTAACGTGGTTCGGCCAAATCCGGGTATCATCGGACCCTACGTCCATGGTAGCGTGTTATTCAAGTGGTGTTTTTACAAAGTTACAACGCTTAGGTTCTCCTCTATTTTTGGCAGAGTTTCTGCTTGTGTTTGGGTGATCTCTCATTTACAGAAGGCTCCTTCCTCATATTTATAGAGGAGAGGAGGTTATAATAGTAATTACATGTGCAGTAAATATGTTACATCAACATTTAATGTATAAAACAGAATATACAGACTAAATCTCCTTTTTCAGCTACTGCATATTGTCTTCTGTAGATAGGCCCCATTTGTCCGTTAGGGCAGGGTATGACTTGGTTTTCTGCCTGGCAAGCTCCATGTCACTAGTCGCATTTCGCTGATCGGATCTCATAATTCGGGGTCGTGCTCATCATCAGGAAGGAGATGTCAAACTCGCTCTGTTGGGCACGAGTTCGAGTTGAGGGGTAGCACTTCGTGATGCAGATTGAAGCCGTAGTGATCCAAACACTCCTTCTGACTGGTCCTTTTGTCACTCTTGGGCTTCTCCCGCATCCATCTAGGATGAACCGATTTTCACATATAACACTTACATATTATATTACCCATGAATTTTTGTGTAATTGTGCACTCACTTTTCATGGGACCAATTGCATACAATTTTACTAAGATTAAATCCTAGAATTGTATCTTGGAGCATGCTATGTTAATAATCTATATGCCTATTGGCATAATATTATTAATATAGTTTATTGTTGATAATGTAAGTATTAGGATTGCTCATTATATTCTTAAAATTTTAAATACCTTATCGGTGTTAAGTTTTAGGAATGTAGTATTTAATCCTTGTATTATATTATGAAGGATTAAATGCCCTATTGGTGCTGGGTTTCATGATGTAATACTGTTAGAATTGCATAGTTATTGAAGAAATGCTATAGCATGACTGTTAAACATGCAATTTTAGAAATTAATGATGAATTTCATAAATTGCTATTTTCTCAAATTTTTATTACCTATGCAATTGATTATTATGAAAATAGTGAATGAGACCAATTAGAAAGACTAGGTTAAGTAGAAGATATCTATGCAGAATTGCTAATATCATATCTAGCAATCATCAAATTTCGTATTTGGCATTGTGAGAGGGAGAGCTAAAGATAGACGATGACTCTACTATTGTGTAAAGGGATCTTAGTGGAAAATGAACACACTTTAATAGAGTATACTTGATGGTTGTGATGTATACTAAGAATAAGACCATCACAAAAGGCATTGCTAACTTTCCAAAATGTCAAATCGTTTTATGAACTCCATAGTTGATATGTTCATAAAGTTCGATAAGGACAAATAGGATATTACCTCTCATTGCAGGATAAAACTATTTAAGATAGTGTTAATAGAATTGATAAGTATATCATGGAATTGGTATATTATTATAATTGCCTAAATGACACAAAGGTGGACTAAAAAAATAGTCATTTGATTTAACATGTTTAAGAGTTTCTTCCAGTTAAAATCAATGATATTGAGACATCATTTCACACCTATGAAAGTGAGTAAAATTTTAGTAAAATAACTTTTATAGCTAGTAAAGTGAAAGATAACATGAAGAATTGAAAGATATATGTGCTCACTTTGTTTCACACAAATCGAGTATTGAGTGTGGAAGTTAATCACATCTAACAAAACCTAATTTTGAAAAGCAAAAAAGATGATGTGAATGCCCAAAACTATAGGTCAAGAAGTTTCCACTAGCTTTAATGTGTTTAGAGTCTAATGTTGTAGATGTTTTGTTAAAAACTTGATAATCAGACACTAGTGCAATATTTTTGTTACAAATTCATTATAGGCATTAAGAAACAAGAAATGGTTAAGATTGATGTGAGATCTTCAATGCTAAGGCATAAGCGCCTAGGTAATATCTCTATAAAATGAATGGAGTGATTGATAAAAGAAATTCCTTAAGACTTGGACTTATCTATTTTGGCAAGTGTATTGATTGCATTAAAGGAGAAACTCCTTGCTAGAGCTAGAAAAGGAAAAGGACTAGAAGGTTAAATGTATTGAAGTTAATTCATAATAATGTAAGTAGGTTGATTACACCGAGAGCTATAGATGTATACTAATATTTCTCCTTCATTGATGATTATTCAAGTTTAGGTTAGGTGGAAATTCCCATTGAAATTTTGGATTTCTTAAATTATTTTAGGGCATTTAAAGTTGAGATCAAACTCAAAATTACAAAGAAAACTAAGTACGTTAGTCCTAATAAAGGTGATGAGTATTATTGAGATATGCTAAAATTGATGCAAATTCTAATTTTTCTAGATTATGGAATTAAGGTTAGTAATGCTATGCCTAAATTGCATTGGATTGTAGTAAGGTAGAATTACACACTTATGAACATAATTTGTTGCATGTTGGTGCATTGGATTTTACTAGACTTTTATAGAACGATGCTTTGAAGATCGCAGTGTGTACATTGAATCAAGTCCTTAGTAAATTTGTACCTAAAACCCTATAGGATTTGCTAGATAAGAAAAACCTAGTCTTAGGCATTTCCATATTTGGGGTTGCAAGGTTAAAGTGAAGCCATATAATCCATTTATGAACTAACTTGATTTGTAGATTGTTGATGGTCACTTTATTGGATGTTGTAATAGCTATAAAATGTAATAGATTTTTATTGTCTGGTCCACACCACTAAGATTATTAAAACATCTCATTTTTGTTTATTGGTGAGATGGTAGGAGTGAAAGATCATATAACATCTTCCTTAGAAAGGTATAATTTGTTATTCCACTAGTACCATTACTTGGTGAAAATAAATTGAATTGATTCAAAAAATAATCTAATATAATATATGATAAAACCAATGGTGGAAATTAGAAGAGCTTAGCACTTCGCTAGTAGTAGAAAATAACAAAATTGGAAAAGCTTAATGCTCCGCTGGTAGTAGAAAAGAACTAAATCTTGTAAATAAAGGAATATTGAGGAAATTCTAGATGACTCATAGACTAGTAATTACTAATGACTATGTGGTATACCTATAAGAGCATGAATTTTATGTTAATGATGATAATGATCTCACTAGTTTTCAAGAAAGCATTTCTAGTCCCAATTCTTTTAAATGGATGAAGGCTATAAATGATGGATTGCTTTAATGATCCATAATGGTGTGTGAAATCATATAAAGTTACCTACTGGTTGAGAGCTTATTAGATACAAAAGGGTCTTGAAGACTAAAAGGAATACTCAAGGGGTGATTGAGAAGTATAAGGTTATATTGGTGGCAAAGGGCCATATTCAGAAAGAAAATGATGATTATAGAAAAATTTTTATTTGTTTTAACTGAAGACTCATTTAAAGTTGTTATAGTGCTAATAGCTCATTTGGACCTAGAGTTTCCTAAGATGCATGACATCCTTCTTGAATGATGATTAGCCAGAAACCATTTGTGTGAACCAATAAGATAATTTTTAAGAAAAGAGTAAAGAACACTTAGTGTGTAAATTGAAAGGATTTAAAATATGATTTGAATAAAATGTCTACATAATCGTATATCAAGATTGTTGAGATTATTATTTCTTTTGGGTTCAAGGCAAATGATATAAATTTGTGTATCTATTTTAAGTTGGATACGGGTATATTTATATTTCTAGTCTTATGTTGGTGATTTCTCCTTTAAAATAATATTATGAGCCCTATGATTAAGACAAAACATATTCTATTTACATACAAAGAATCTTAGTGATGCCTCTTTCGTTCTGGGCATATGGATTCATCATGATAGATCCTGTGGCCCTTTTAACATGTTTCAGAGATTGTATATGAAAAAAGTGCTCAGAAAGTTCAATAATGTGCTCTGTAAGTATAGCTTTCTTCCGAAGGGATGAAATTCTTTCTAATGCCTAGTGTCTTTAAAATAATATATAGATCAAAGTAGATCTCATATGCTTCTATTATTGATAGCCTATTGTATGCTCAAGTATGTACATATCTCAATATTGTTGTTGGTGTATACCTTAAGAACCAATCATAGGATGATTATATAAGCATACATTGTATTGTGTTTTATTTTATATATATTAGGCATTTCAAATTATTATGTTTGTTTTTTCTATATATGCATAATATGAATGAACATAATATTCATTCCTAAGATATTTGTTTCTATAAACACTATTCTTAGATGTCCTTAGTCAAGTAATATTGTTAATTGGGATAACAATAATACATGGAAACTAATATGTATATTACTTGATGACAAAATTTTACTTGTCATAGATATGAGATATCAAACCAACACATGGCTACATGTTAGAGAATAAGTGTATTGGATAGACCCACCATAAGAATACTACATTGATCGTCATATGAGTTTTATAAGCAATTCTCATAATAACAATGGTGTATATGGTCCTTTGACCTGAGATCAAAATGGTTCCTTACATGAAAAGTTATATACTTTGATACTACCTAACGTCATATGTAATAGGGTTGGCTGCAAAGTTGGTTATTGGGTATACTATCAATCATGTGGAGGGATGTGAGTGACCTAGATGGGATTTTGTCCCTTTTTCACAAGAAGAGTGATATTTGTGGGCCTCTTGATTGAGTATGATTACAAAATGCATGGTCGTGCTCAAATAAGTCAATATGTGATAATGATCTCATTTGTTTTGGGTTAGTCAATTAAGGGATCAAAAAACATATAGATTGAACCATAAAGAGGGCGACATGTTCCATGCCTCAAGTTCAGTTTAGATATCAAGGACAATAGGACTAGACTATATAGAAACATTGGTCACAGAAAGGTTATGTCAAATCATTGACAATCTCATCACTTAGGTAGCAGTGATATATTGTTAAATACCACTCACAATTTGTGATTCTAAAATATGATTTTAGGATCACTGCCAACGTGATGGGAACCTATAGGGTCATACACAAAGAGTGAGTCAAAAATTAGAGTTATTATAATATTATTGGGACTCCTAATTAGATTAGAACCTCTAGTTAGGATAGGGTCACCATGATTCGGCTTTTACTAAAGTTATAATACATTGAACTGATTATTGACTAGAATCATTGATTGGACCTAGCCAATAATTCAAGGCCAATGTATTCAATTATCATGACACATTGGATTAATTATTGACTAGACCGATTATTGGACCTAGTATATAATCCAAGGCCAGTGTATTCAACTATCATACTACATATGGACTAATTATTAACTAGAACCATTCATTGGTCCCAGCCATTAACCCAAGTCCAATGTATTCAACTCTCTTAAGGGGTTTTAATTAGAGACTGACTATAAATATAATCTTATGAAATCTTGGCTAAATAATCTAGTACATAAATAAGAGGAATATAAGAAAGGTAGAATTGAAGAACATTCCTTATGCTTCAGTTGTTGGCAGTATAATGTATGCTCAAGTTTACACCAGACTTGACATAGGATTTGCTACTGGTATGTTTGGAAGATATCAGACTAATCTAGGTATGGACCACTGGAGAGCTACTAAAAAGTTTTTGAGATACTTTCAAGGGACAAAAGACTACATACATATGTATAGACGAATGGATAACTTGGAAGTGATTGGTTATCCAAATTCAGACTTTACTGACTGCGTTGATTCACGTAAATCAACATCCAGGTATATCTTCATGCTTGCCGATGAAGCTGTATCATGGAAGAGTGCAAAGCAGGTTTTCACAGCTACTTCCACGATAGAGGCTGAGTTCATCTCCTATTTTAAGGCTACATCGCATGGTGTATGGATAAAGAGTTTCATTTCTGGGCTTAGAATAGTTGATTTTGTATCTAGGTCATCGAAGATATTTTGTGACAATTCAGTTGTAGTTTTTATGACTAAGAATAATAAGAGTGGTAGTCAAAATAAGTATACCGTCATTAAATACTTAGCCGTGAGAGAGCATGTTAAGAATAAATCATGGTCATTGAGCATATTAAAACTGAATTGATAATAGCAAATCCTTTGACAAAAGGTATACCACCATTTAGGTTTAAGAATCTTGTAAAACTTATAGGCCTTGGTTTTAGTTTAATTTCATTGTATGAGACAATGTTATTTTCAATGAAACTTTACTTCAGTCATAATTTTTCTCATTTTATCTTATATATATGCATATGCTTATCTGTTAGAGAAATATCAATAAAGTTTAGATCTAGAATAAACATAAGGATTATTCATTCAATACTCTAGACTAATGTTAAGATGCAAATACATGTGATACATGAAAAATAATACTCATTATAAGAGGAATTATCATTGTGATTCATGTATTTATTTCTTATTTTAGCAAATTCTAGTATATATATATATATATATATATATTGGCCAAGTGGGAGAATGTGAGATAAGGCTGGCTGGTGCAATTATGAGATAAGGTTGAACCAAGATTGGTGCAACTGAAAGATAAACCAGATTGGTGCAATAGCCCACTTGTAGGAGCAATTTGACAGTAAGCCTTGTCTCCAAATGTGGCCAATATATAGTGCCATAAAGTGTGGGATTTGCAGTTGGTTCAGATAACTTCATTATCTGCTAGTAATCGAAGATGATTTGAAAAATCTTGGTGATGGACCGAGAGACATTATAAATAGGAGGTTTGGGTCCCTGATGCTAACCACCATCGTTTTGAGAAAAGAAAAAGTATTGAAAGTTCTCAAATACGGTGTGCAGAAAGTCGGAGTTACAGTTTGGACATCAATGGCTAGAGGTAATTGGCTCTACCCTGCTTTCTTTATGATTTGTTTTCTATGAACTTTAGTGGTTAGATACATCTAACATCATTGATATTTAGTATAAAGTAATTCAGTGGTTTAAATTGAAACACATGTTCAAGGTATACACAGCTTCAATACAACTAACAACCTCGTATCATTCCAGCAAATCTTGGTCTTTTAAAGAATCAATGAAAGGTCTGCAAAACGCATAACGCCTATGAAAACAATTTTTTATGCATATCCAGACATAATTACCGTGAGAAAAAGACTTCGTTGTCCCTTGTATTGGTTTCTTTTTGAAAGAAGTTTTCTTGTCATTAAAATTTGATAATGCTTTGCACGTATTTAAAAAGGTGTTTTCTATGGTGCTGAAGGCCATCTGTTGCCTACGGCATAATTATTTAATAGAATTATCATACATAAACAAAATACATGTTATGATAGGTTTTAATCATTTTATAATTAAATCCTCTAAAAATCTAAAAATTAAAATTTTAACTGACCAAGCAGAAATATCTCTAAATCCCAATCAGTTTGAAATCGAAATATTGATCGTTATACTTGTTTTCTCTGCTTGAACTGATCGTCTCTCTGTATTGGTCTTTTTCCTTACATCAATTTTATACTCAATCTTCTTTAATGACAATAAGGATAGCGCAAATTAACACAAGCGACTGAAATTATTAGCTCATGTAATTTATCAACAGAATTTTCAAATGCATTAACGTGAAGTTCCTCGTCATTGATCTCACACTCTCAATCTTGTATCAGCTAATGCGCTTCCTTGACTAAGAGATCTAGAAGCCTAAGAACCCAAGAGGGAGGC
>JANHAO010027482.1:0-10839 GCA_026873985.1 Saraca asoca | reverse complement strand
TATCATCTTTTATTCTTCTTTATTTTCTATTTCTTATTACTTTCTCTTTTCTTTAATAAATCTGGATAGTTAAAGTGTAAAAATTTCAGTAATTGAAAAAAACAAGACTTCCCTGTGGGATCGACCCGTATTCGTCGGTTTCTACTACAACTATGTCGTGTGCTTACGGTTATTTAAAATCAAACATATCAGTTCTACCATTGGTTGTACTAAAATCTGGATCAACTAAGTATGTTTCAACTAGTAAAGGTACTGGTGGAATAACTACCTATTCCTCTTGAAGGGAGATGTCATGTGGTTCTTTACTCTCACTGTCCAAACAATCCAAAAAATAAAGAACATGGTCTGACTCAATAACCTTAGTGGTATAGGTTAGATAGTAAAGTCTGCTACTGTTAGAGTCGTTACAATATCCAACAAACTAATCACTAATAGTTTTTGGATCAAGCTTCCTTACAAATGGATTATACAATTCCACCTGAGCCTTGCAACCCCTAACATGGAAATACCTAAAATTAGGCCTTCTCCCATACAACATGGGCTTTTAGGCACAAATTTACTAGGGATTTGATTTAGAATATACATAGTGGTCTTTAAAGTGTTACCCTGCAAAAAGTTAGTAAAGTAGAATGTGTCAACATGCATCTTACCATGTCCATGAGTGTGCGGTTCCTTCATTTTGCAATCCCATTTTGTTCGAGCTTTCCAAGCATAGTATAACAAACCTTAATTCCACTATCTTGAAAATATCTCACAAAAGGACCAGGATTTCTACCATAGTATTCACTACCATAGTAATCACCATTTCTATAAGAATTGATGCACTTAATTTTCTTTCCCAACTTGAGTTCAATTGTAATCTTGAACATCTTAAAAAGCATCCAAGGACTTTGAATTTTTAGTGAGGAGTTCAACTAGTCAAATCTTGAGTAATCATCAATTAAGGAAATGAAGTACCTGTATCTACCCATAGTGCTTAGCATTCATTTGACTAACATCAGTGTGAATTAACTCCAAAAATCTCTTTTGGTCTTCTTGTAGCAGGGAATTTTCCCTTGATGTAATCTACAAACGTACCAAAATCAAAGTAGTCCAGATCATGAAGAATTTCTTCTTTTGTCAATCTTTCCATCCTTTCTCAAGAGATATGACCTAAATGCCTATTCCACAACATTGAAGATCTCTCATCAATTCTATCCCTTTTATTTCGAATCACAGTATTTATATAAGAAACTAACTTTTCCATTTCCTAAATGACAACTGCATTCACATTAGTCTAAAGCAATAACTGAAATTAAATTCCTTCTTATGGAGGACACATAAATGGTATCTTTTAATTATAAAATATAACTAGAAGGTTATCTTAAGGCTACTACTCCTATATGCCACATGCACTTTATCTCCATTTACCAATCTAACTACCAGCACTCCATCACTGGGCTTTTTCATATTTTTTAGCACTTGTAATAAATTCAAAATATGTATAGTTGCACCAGTGTTCAATGAAATGTCTACAATATTAGGCTAGAAAAACATTGGAGCTAGATGAATACCTTGTTTCTTCTTCTCTATCCACTTCTTAAGCATTAAACATTCCATTTTCTTATGTCCATAACAATACTTATAGTTCCCTTTGAATAAAAACCTCTTAGGTCTATAGTGTTACACATTGATATCAATTTTCTTCTTTTTGAAATTGGGTTTCCATTTTTATCCTTTAGGTATAACTTATTTTCACACTCAGCATTTGATCCATGTGAAATAAAGTGAACACTATGAACTTTTTCTTTCTTCATGTCATCTTTCCCTTGATTAACAACAGAGATCATCTCATTAATAGTCTACTCATCCTTTTAAGTGTGATATGATGTCTTGAGAACATCAAATTGAGTAAGAAGAGACTCCAAGGCAAGCTAGATTAGATAACTATACCCTAAGTCCACTTTCAAGGCTTTCAAATGATTATAGTACTGCACTGGCTTCATGATGTGCTCACGAACTTCATTAACCCCGTCATAACCAGTTTTCTCTAGCAATGAGAGTAGAGTTATCATCAATTATCACCTCCTCCTCTCTGAATGCCAAATCTAGATTGGCAATTGCTAGATATAATTCCAACGACTTAGCCTTGCCTTTATAATTGGTCTCGTTCACCACTTTCATGGAATTTAATTTCATAGGCAATGAAGATTGAAGAAAAGAATTTATGAAATTCATTATAAATTTTCATGATGCATATTTAACATAATCACGCTAAAATATTTCTTCAATGACTATGCAATTCCTAAGCAATATCATACTATAAAATCTAACATTAATAAGGTATTTAAGATTATGTAATATAATACAAAGATCAAATACCAATAAGGTATTTAGAATTTTAGAAACACAATACTTAACCTTGACTCTCATACTATTGCCAATTGTTATGGATAAAATCTAGAATATCCTTAACAGGCTGGCAAGTGGCCCAAGCTCTTTAGAACCTCAGTTTGTTAGGACGCTCAGAGCGTAAGTTCTAGCTCGCGTCTCTAGCGACCTCCTTTGCATGAGTTCACCCTAACAAGAATGAGCTTGGCCTCACTACCTCAAAGACAACAGCTCTCCCAGACTGAAAGATCTTGCCTGTGAGGCATCACCAGCAGCCTAGGAACTCGTTAAGCAGGAGACAAGTATATGTATTGCCCAGTAGACACATGGGGCCCATTTGCAAAAGACAATATGTAGAAATTGATCTGCAGGATTTTAGTCTGTTAATTCTATCTTGTACAATAAATGTTTGATATAATAGATTTACTATATGTAAAATTACAATTACAACCTCCTCTCCTCTATAAATGGGAGGAAAGAGATGAACGTTGGAGAGGACAGAAGCCACTATACTAAAAATCTGTAAAAATACTTTTAGATCAATATATTACCGTGGATGTAGGGTCTGGTTCTATCCAGATTTGGTCGAATCACATTAAAAAGTTTTGTGTTCTTTGCTGCTCTTCTTCTTCTTCTTCTCGCTCTTTGTATTCATTTATTTTATTTGCGACCAGAGTACGATTTGAAATCCTAAAAGAATCCTTCGTTAGCTGGAGTTTGGCTCAGAATCAAAATCCATTATCAACATTTTGGCACTATTTGTAGGGATCTCATCTGTTCTCTTGTTCGCTTTCTGCTGCAATGGCCAATGGAAGAGCCACCATAGCTTCGAACGCGCTGTCTAACCCTCCAGAAGGTCATATGTCTATGACAAACTCTTTCACTGCTCCCGTCATCAATGTTACCACTGGCTTGCCCTTAGCTAGTTCTATTCAACCTGCTGCCATTGTCAATAGTGCTGATGGAGTGCAGATTTGGTTCCAATGCCAGGAAAAACTAGAAAATATGATGGGAGAACTGACTAGAGTAGTCACGATACTAGCACAAGGTGTGTAGAAGCTGGTTGAAATTGTTGTGCTCGTGAATGCTCACCAGCAGCAGTAAGTTGGACATTCAGGCAATGTCAATTAGGAGAATCCTCTAGCTCACTGCTCATAAGAGCAAACTCTAGGTCGCAGCTCACTCGACCATGAAGATCAAAGAACCTAGTAATCTTCAAGCCAACAGTTTGGGGCACGGGACCTGTTAGTTGAAGAGTTACTCCAAAAAATGATCTGATTGGAGTAATGCCTTCGAGCTCCAAATGACCGAGCTCGCTATGAAGAAAGGTCGCCATGCTTCAAGGAAATTGAGGCTTGGGCTCTCCCCCTTAAGCTTAAGGTCCCCGCAATTCCATTATACAATGGGAAATTTGATCTGTACGACCATCTAGATGTGTTCAATGTTCAAATGGACTTGTAAATGACTGATCCTCTGGTCAAATATCAAGTTTTCCTGACTACGCTAGGAGGTATCCCTCGAGCTTGGTTCAGAAGCCTCCCAGCTCAATCAATTTGTAGTTAGGAAGATTGTCAACAAAAATTTATTAGCCAGTACCGAGTGCTAAAGAGACAGCTCGTGCCCCCTTGCCATCTCATTATGATCTTTTAGCACAAGCATGAGTTACTGAAAGGCTACATTACCAGGTTCAGGCTAGAAGCCAATTAAGTGGAGAATCCATCTGAAGAAACCATGCTGACAACAATCTCTATAGGACTCCGCAAAGATGGAAAGCTGTATAAAAGCCTGTACAAGTTTTCGGTGAAGGACCTTACCAAGTTTTATGAATGAGTTGCTAAGCAGATCAAGTGGGAAAAGACTTTTGGCTCAGGAAAGTCTGACAAGAAGGAATAAGAAAGATGGCTCCTCTCTCAGCAAGAGGATGGGTAGTGTAGACGAGGGTGATCACTCTGTTGAGTGGACTACAAAGAAATTTAAAGTCCAGAGGTGAGTGACCTCAACATTCAGATCGCCATAACCAAAATAACATCCTATCAGACTCTCAGGATATGATCTTCATGACAGAAAGGGACAAAGAAAACTTTGGGATGCCTGCACCTTTTAGGATCCCTTACAGACAAAGGAATCAAGAAGAGTTTTATGCTTATCATAATGAAGTTAGCCACGAAACCTCAAATTGTCGGGCCTTTAGAGATGCAATTGAAGACCTGATCAGAAAGGGCCGTCTAAGAGAGTTTGTTGTATGACCTACGGGGCAACGACCTCAGCATTCCCAGTGAGATGCCAGCCAAGGACTGGGGGACTTGGTCAAAATTATACATTGACAATGTATCTTAAATCAAGAGATAATGTAAATACTTTCCTTTATCCCTATTGAAAGCTGTTTACTAATTGGCTTGGTATTATTGTCTTCATCTTTCTTTGATCTGCTTCTCCCTAGCAAATGTTTGCAATCCCTACAGCTTGCATATAGTCAACTCTTTCAAATCTCTCAAGAGATTTTGTGCCAATGATGGCCTCTAGTTTGGTTGAAGCCTCCCGAAGCTCATTTCGTAGATGAATTGATGAAGTTGCTAGCTTTCTAAGCTGAGGTGTAGGGGCTCATCTTGAAACAATTTCCAGCGTAGTTGCAGGCTCGCTGAGGCGTAGAGGCGCTCAAAATAAACTCACTTAACTAGTTGAGCTACGAGCTCACTAGCTTAAAACAAACTCACATTGCTAGCATAGATATATGCTCATTGAGGCATGAAAGCACTCTTAGACACTCAATGCCAGCATAGTTGTGTAATCATTGAAGCGTAAAAATTGACCTGATCATTTGCCTTAAGCAGCAAGACTACTATGATTTGTAGCTCTCATGCAACCAAATGTTCGTAGCTCTCATGTGATTTTTTGCTAGTTACGATTCTTATGTGTTTGCTCATATTACATGTGCGAGATGTTTTGCTCTTACATGTTGCTTATAAGGAAATTCGATCGATTGGCTATTTGAGCATTTCATCACAAACCACAAGAGTTTGTGTTATTGTCTTTGGGATGCAGAAAACTAAAGAACAATGTATAGAAATTGAAAAAGAAGATTTTTATTCAATTAAAAACCTCAACGAGGTAAAATTACATCAGAAAACTTAGAGTACAAATTAGAAAAAGTCAAAATACAAGTCAAAAGAAGGCTACATTTAGTTCCTTCTGGAAGAAAGATTATCACACAAGAGGAAAGCTCCCACCAATCAGAGGGTCAGCCATTGAGAGGCAAAACCTTATTGGCCAGAAGTCGTGAGCTTGTTTGAGTCCTCAAAATTCTTTTTCCAAGACCTTCCTTAACAGCAAGCTCTTCCTCAACGTGACTCCTGTCAACCGGAGAGGGAATGAGCATAACTGCCCCTTAATCTTCTCGGCCATAGCTCATCTTCTAATTTGTAAAGAGAGTAACTCAAAAAGCGGCAAGAGCCTGGCTAGCGGGGCAAAAACCTCATGGCGAAGCTGTGAGGGCATAATTCAAGATTCGTATGAAATCCCTCCATATTATCGGAGAAGCCGTGTCTTTTAAGCTTTTTATATAGCAAGCCACACACACCATAGCGGAAAGACAGAACGCCAGAAGTAAGGGAGGCTTGTCTGGGATATTCATGGTTTGCTCGATGAAGAGAAGAGACTTCTTTTGCCTTAAATAGAGCTAAGTTCAGCCTCACCAAAGGGTCCAGGTGAATCGCCCAACCATTTTTATTTATTGCCTTGGAAAAGAACGAGGTTGATTCATTAGTGATTGTGAGGCACGTACTGTAGGAAGTATGACCTAGAACAGATGAAACGACATATTCGATGAAGACTTTGACTAAGTTGAATTCCATGAAGTGAACGACCTCCAACAAATTTCAACTCCTAGCCCACAAAGCCAGCTGAGAGTTAGGGGGCTTGTGTTATGGGTAAAATCTAAAATATCCTTAATGGGCTAGCAAGTGGCCCAAGCTCTTTAGAACCTTAGTTCGCTAGGATGCTCAGAGCGTTAAGTTTCAGCTTGCATCACTAATGACCTCCTCTGCATGAGCTCACCTTAACAAGAACGAGCTTGGCCTCACTACCTCAAAGACAACAGTTCCCCCATATTGAAGGATTTTGCCTGTGAGGCACGATCACCAGCACAGGAGCTTGTTAAACAGCGGACAAGTATATGTATTGCCCAGCAGACACATGGGGCCCATTTGTAGAAGACAATTTGTAGAAGCCGATCCGCAGGATTTCAGTTTATCAATTCTGTCTTGTATAATAAATGTTTGATGTAATAGATTTACTGCATGTAAAATTATAATTATAACCTTCTCTCCTCTATAAATAGGAGGAAGGAGATGAATGTTGGAGAGGACCAAAGCCACTATACTAAAACTCTGTAAAAATACTTTTAAATCAATACATTACCATGAACGTAGGGTCTAGTTCTGTCCGGATTTGGCCAAATCACGTTAAAAAGCTCTGTGTTCTTTGTTGCTCTTCTTCTTCTTTTCGCTCTCTGCATTCATTCATTGTATTTGTGACCAGAGTATGGTTTGGAATTCTAAAAGAATCCTTCGTTGGCTGAAGTTTGGCTCAGAACCAAAATCCACTGTCAACACCAACAAACTATATTAATAATATCATACTAATAGGGTTTAAATATTATTAACATAATATTCTCATAGATATTGAACTAGATAATTATAATTTTCAATAGAATCTTATGCAACTGATCTGACGATAGACGGGTACACAATAACATAAAATTCCATCACATAAGCAATTTATAATTCTTCCATTATAATAATTACATACTTATAATCAAACAAAATTAATCTAACATCTACATAGTAACATTTCATAATGGAAAAGTCCCATATAGTATCTCAATATAATTCTTATCTCAATATATAAGAATTATATGGTAAAATTTTCAAACCTAAATAATATCAAATTAATATTCAAATAAATTGATTAAAAATAAATAAATCATTTTTATTTTCAGAAAATTATAAAAAAATGCTCAAAAATTCTAGCTCGAAGAGTGGAACAAGACGACATTTGAATCATCACCATTAAATGCTGGGAAGACGACATGTGGCCCCACACGACTCCGAGTGATTAGAATGTCCTTTCTTTTTCACTTGATTTTCTGATATTTGGGGTTTTCAAACCCGGTTTGTAATCCAATTCTGACCCAATTCAAAATCAGCCAATCTTAGTCATTTTTATCCAAATTTTTATGTGGGTTTTCTTGCTAATAACAATTTAAAACTAACCTATGGATTAATTTGATTAAAAATAATCAAAAAATGCTTCGATTAGAGCCAAGAAATTTTGAGAAATAGTGTTTTTGGTCAAAATTTCATTAAATAAATTTTATACACACTAATTTTGATCAAATTAAATTGTCGGGTTTGTTTGGTATAAAGATTTGAGACAAAACCATAAATTAATTTAAAGAAAATAACACAAATCGTGTTGGATTTGAAGAAATCCCATTTGGGAAAAACTTGAAGATTTTGAATTTGTGGTTATGTTTCAAGCATAATAAGACATACACAAAATGTAAAATTTATTTGTGCATAAAACATCAACAATATTCAAAAAAAAATTTCATGTAAAAATTATAGATTATTTTTGTTGTAAGATTATAATTTTGTAACAATAAACTTAGAGTCTTTTTTGATTTCATCAATAATATGATAAAAGTAGTTTCTAATTAAATTTGCATAATATTCAATCATGCAACATGATAAAATAATTGATTTTGATACTAATTGTAAGAATTGCTTTACAAAATTGAACCAATTACTCGGATCTAATTTATCATTTCACATAGCATAAATAAAATATAAATTAATAATGATAATAATAATATCAAACAATTACTTATCTTTCTAGGGTTGTGAATCAATTGAGTTTGAAAATCTTGGTAAGTTCACTCCTCTCAATCCCTTGTAGCTTATGGGAGAATGTATCTGCGAATCTTGATGGGAATACTATGGGAACTAACCTAGGGTGAAAGTAGGGATCTACCTTGAATATATTAAACTTGACTGAGTTAAGCTGACCCATCATAGGATAGCCTACTTACAAGGCTCATATAACTAGAATCACTTATGACCTAAATATCATTTTAAGCCCTGCAATATTTTTACTTTACAATGGGTTAGTTTACATTATTAATTTGACATTTGTGTAATTCAAATTTTATAAAATATTTTGAACTTTGGAAGTCCACATGAAAAATTCTAATATCTCTTTTTATATTCTCTACTAAAATAAAAATTACTCGAAATATCCTTTTGTTTAATCAGCTTTTAGTCTATAATTAATTACTAGAAGAAAGTTCAATCAAACATTTCTAGAAAATGTTATTATCAATTATTTGACCTATACTGCTATAAATGTAATTAAAATAAGAATTGTAAATGATATGAAATGAAATATATTTTAATTTAAATTCAAATAATATTTAAAAAAATCATTCAAAAATGAAATGAAATCTTGTGTTTAACCTTTTCAAACAAAGAGTGAGAAAAAATTACCATCATTAGTATTCTTATAACTTTGAGAAAAATATTTTGATGTACTCTTTGAATTGAACGGAATTGCATTTATCATCCTTCTAATTTGGAAACCTATTCTAATTTTTTTTTTTTTTTTTTACTTTCAAACTTACAGAAGCATCTCTAGAAAATTAAAAAGCATTATGCTTACATTTAAATTTGACTTTTTTATCAATTATATTTTAGTTATTGATCTTAATCAAAATATATCTATTATTTGATTTGAATGTCGTTGTCATCTTTTTTCATCATTTTATTAATGAAAACTTTAAAAATTTGATTTTAAGTATAAAACTTTGTATTTCAAGGAAAGTGTAAATAGGTTTTTAAACTAAGGAAATTTTTTTTAAACCATAGTCAAAGGGGAAGTGTATTTCTTTAAACCATAGTCAAAGTGTTTTTTTCTATAAATTTTATGTAAACTTTTTACACTTTTTCTAAACTTTTCATTAAAACTTAAGCTTTTACATAAAAATAAGAAAATTTTTTAAAAAAATATTCAATTTTAATTGACAAAATTATAACTTTTCATGTATTTATTACATGTAAAATCTATAAAAAAATTAGAAAATTTTATATTTAAAATTACAACTTTTCGTTAGACCTTGAGTAGAAGTTATGGAAAGTTTTGGCCTTAATGCTGTTGTTACGACAGAGGAATCAAAGGAGCAACACCAACGCCGTACGCTATGCGCTTCACACATATCAGGGACTACTGCCATTTTCAATCTTCAAAGCATTTTAATTTTGATTATAATACTATTAGTATTACTGTGATGGCGTGCTTGCAAAGAACAAGATCTACGGAAACTACATGGATTACAGAGCCACCTTGGACTTGTATCTTGAGGTAACATGTTGCCCAGAACTTCTATGTTCCAGCATGCATGAGCATCATCTGCCTTAGTCCTTGGGTAAATTGTAATATCAAGATGTTTGATAGTCCTTTGGTAAATTCCCAATCGATAATGTTACTCTCAAATTCAGGAGAAGCAAACAAAAAAGCACATTGATCTCAAAGCCAATACGCTCGCACATGACATAGTTTAGTTAAATCAGTATTGTTAGATTTATGGACAACCTCTACCAATAATTATAGATCACAATGATTTAATTTCTTATTTTAATAAGAACTCTTTAACAATAAAATAATTAATTATAAATATAATTATTTTAAATTTAAATACTTAAAAATAAATTAACATATTTATTTTGTGAGGAAAATATAAATTATCTCTTGAAATTTGAACAAGTGACAAAAATTGTATATAAACTTTAAAATTCTACATATTATTCCTTAAACTCTTAGAAAAAGTGAATCATTTATATTGTTAAAACTGTTGGAGGTGGCACAAATGAACCACTCGTGACTTCCAATCTGACTTCTAGCCTTTATTTTTTTAGCACTAAGCAACTATTCGGTTTGACAAAAAAAACACAAATTTTATACTAGAAGTCTTAAAGAAAATAGAAGAGAATCAAAGATTTTGGTGTTTAAAATTATTTTTAAAATTTGAGGTAAGGTTTGCAAGATATTTAAATTTTCATAATTCGTAGTTTTCTTAGAACTCTAAATCATGCAGAAAACTACATCAAAGTATAATCGAATACTAGAATATCATAATTCTCACAATCATATTTGATGAAAGATTAAATCATACCTGCATCCATGATTTCTTGAACAATTTCCTTGTATGAATTTTTCCCTCTCTTCCTTCTTCTTTCCTTGTATCTTTGATGATGAAGATACAGTTCCTTTTCTTTCTTGTCTTATTATCCCTTATGGTGTTTTTGTCTCTAATGTTATCTCTAATTGGAGACAACTATTTATAATGAAGGGAGAGGAGAGGGAGTGATATTTTAAATTTTAAAATAATCCCCACTGGCTTTAATTATTTTCAGACTA
>JANHAO010027481.1:0-10835 GCA_026873985.1 Saraca asoca | reverse complement strand
ATAATAACATCATATCAAATGATTTTATTTTTCAACATATCAAATAATAATGAGATAAGTTTATTTTTTATCATCAAATAGTAATAACTATAATTTGGTTTTCAACATCAGAACTAAGAAGTGCAAATGACTAGGACGAATAAAGTCTAATAGTAGCTACTTGCAATAAATCCTCCATGAACCAAAATAGCTAATCCTTTTCAAGCATGTCCCTTATATCTAACATGATGGTTGTGAACATCTTCATGTAGTCATGAATTGATCTTGTCTATCTTAACTCTTGCAATTTCCATCGAGCTAGATAGTCCATATTTTTAGGGTAAAAGTGTACCTTCAATTCCTACTTAAGCTCTTCCAAGTATTGCCCTCCTCAATCACCTAGTACTTAGTCTTCCACTAGACCTTAGCATTGTCTATGATGAACATGTTGGCTTGGTTCAGTTGTGCTTCCTCAGAAGTAATGCTAACTACTTGAAAATATTGGTCCATATTGAACACAAAATTCTTGACCTTTTATGCATCTCTCTTCCATGCATATAGCTTTAGTTTGGGGATTTTCACCTTCCCCTTTCACTCTAAGGCACCAACCTCTTACGAACAGGTCTCGATGGCTATCATCAATACTTTCACTGAGGTTGCTATGTTACTTATCTCAGCACGAAGAGTTGCTATAACACCCTTCACCTTATTGGTAAGGTCTTTCATAGCATCTCCTAAATCCTTCTAATTGTTCTCAATTGCAATAAGTCACTCACCAAATTACAGAGCGTCACTAATTCTCATGTCTTTAACTCTCACATTTGCTTTGAGATTCGAGACTTGGTGCTCCAAAGATTCCTAATTCTCAGCCCTTTGAAAGAGTTCAAGGATATCTTTACTTTCCAAATTTCTTGCAGTCACAGTGACTCTTTCGACATTCCTAATTACAATATCAATTGCATCAAAGCATTCAACAGACATCATTTTCTTTAACATTATGGTGTATCTGATACCAAATTGTCATATTCTGGTACCTCAATTGTCAGAACATGTGGTGCTTAAACTCTTCATTCGACACATAGTCACTTAGTACCTAAGAATAAGCTAGCCAACTGATCATACACCATCTAAGTTTCAAAAATAATAGGCAACACCTTCAATTTAAGGCACATTGAGGCAACCACAAGCACAAATCAAATAGCACATAGCAACTAAATCATATATAAAGGCAACATGATATGTTCATGTACTTCAAAAGTGGATAAATTTTGTGGGACAATATTTCGATTAAAGAGGGCCTACTTCTTTATTCATATTTAAAAGTCTCATTACAAACTCTCGAGTGTGTTAGGGAGGCTCATAGACACACACTCAATCCACTAGATGAATGCCTTGATGCCCACCTCGGGTCACCAGACACTCCCCCTAAAGATCATTTTAAGCTGAAACCCACAAAAGTAAACATACTTTTTCCAAGTTGACATAAAGACTTTTCTCCTAGCTTAAAAGGGTTCTAGCAAGCCACAATGTATCGATATAATAAAAATTTAAGGATCACAACCATGTGCATATCTACTCATACTAGACAAGTTACCTTAGTTAAAATTATATAAACACCCTCAAAATAGGGAAAATAAGAAAAATAATCTATGTTAGCATTTTCTCTCAAATTCACGTCATATGATCTTCTCTTCATGCTTGGTTTTTATGCTAAATTTTGCCTAAATCTGAGCACATTTGATAGTCAAATTTGGAAAAAGTCCCAAACTATAACATTCTCCCTCACTTGAAAATGTTGATGCCTTCATTAATGACTCAATCTAACATAACATTGACAAAATCTCTGCTCTACTTCCCTTAAGCTCTTCCATCGACTTCTTCTTTGCTTGTCTCTTTGTATTTCACTAATGTTTTGCCTGGAACACTTCAATCTAGCACTGATCCTTGAAAGTTTTCAATATGCTTTTCTTGAGCTCTTCTTAGGCTTTTTTCTACTTGTTTCCTTAATTGTTGTTAACAATGAAAAATAAGCTATTTCCACAACTCTTAAGCTAGTTGTCATTGTAGCTAAGCAATAACTAGGCATTTGGGTACACCTACTACCGACTGGCCCTACTTCTAATGTCTCATTCCACTGATGTAAGAAACTCAAGTCTTTTATATTGTTTGGGTACAAGTATCATCTTTTGCTAACAAAACATGGCTTGCTTGCAAGTTCCATACCTTGCTCATATGTCTACTCACATTATTTTATGACATTCCATCATACTATGTTGTATACTCTGCTACTCCAACAACACCACTCCTTGAATATGATACCTCGATGGTATCCCCCACCTATGGCTGATAGTGTTGAACAAAGAATAATCTATCACTCTTGTTCTAGCTTTCCACACACCTGTGCTCTCGAAGGTTATTGCCTCCACCATTCTCAAAGCAATGTGAGCTATTGGTACAAGTTAATCCTTATGACTAAGTGAATGGTTCCACATGTAAGAACTTCACAATTAGATATAATAAAATTATATGTGTTAGGCAGTTGCTCCTTAAACACACACTATGCCCTTTGACTTCCTAATAGACTCCTCTTCAAAAGGATTTGTCTATTTTGCTCATCTCTCCTAATGCATGTCATCCACTACCTCCTCTACTCCGATTCAAAATGGCACCCTTGAACCCGCACTGCTCCTTGCTTGTGACTAAACTCCAGCATTCTCAAAGCAATGTGAACTATTAGTACAAGTTACTCTTCGCGGCTAAGTAAATGGTTCCATATGTAAGAACTTCACAATTAGATATAATAAAATTGTATGTGTTAAGTAGTTGCTCCTCAAACACACACTATGCCCTTCAACTTCTCGATAGACTTTTCTTTAAAAGGATTTGTCTAATTTGCACATCTCTCCTAATGCACCTCATCCACTACCTCCTTTGCTCCTATTCGGGATTGTATATTTGGACTAGCACTACTCCTTGCTTGAATAAACCCTTAGTGGAGATGGGATATGCCATGCTTTGTCATTGTCTTACTACTCGTGGGACTCTTGGAATTGGATTGCATTGATCCTAGCACAAGACTTATCCTCCCTATCAAAACCTTCATCACCACCTACGTCGCCTTGTTGCACCTCCTCTTGAAGTTTAGCTTGTAAAGCATTCTAGGTAACCGTTTGTGGATACTCTGCCACTCTTTGAGGCCCATTGCATAAGAAACAGGCTAAGTTCTTGGACTTCCTTTCCAGATAGATGTCCAGGATGATCATGAAACTTGCAAGTAGGACAACGCTCCATTACCTCTTCCTCGACTCTTAGAATTACCAGCCTTGCCTGACTGGTCGCCATTAATAGTGTTCGAGCCCCCTCTATGAGATTTCATTCGAGGAAAGCTAATATCATAATCAAACAAATGTTCAATTGCGGTCACTGCTTCTATAAGGCTTTCAACTCTCCTCCTTTAGAATTTCATGACAACTTCTCATGATAAACCCTCCATGAACCAAAATAGCTTATCCTTTTCAATCATGTCTATTATATCTAATATGGTAGTTGTCTCAACTCTTGCAATTTCCATCGAGCTAGATAGTCCACATTTTTAGGGTAAAAGTGTCCCTTCAATTCCTACTTGAGCTCTTCCCAATTATTGATGCTGCACCTTCCCTCCTGAATTGCCTAGTACTTAGTCCTCCACCAGACCCTAATATTGTCCATGAGAAGCATGGTAGCCCGATTCAATTGTACTTTCTTAGAAGTAATGCCAACTACTTGGAAATATTAGTCTATATCAAACATAAAATTCTTGACCTTTCCTACATCTCTCTCCCCCATATATGGCTTTAGTTTAGGGATTTTCACCTTCTCTCTTTGCTCTAAGGCGTCACCCTCTTGTGAACTGTTCCTAAAGGCCATCATTAGTACCTTCACTAAGACTACTATGTGACTCATCTTAGCATGAAGAGTTGCTACAACATCTTTCACCTTATTGTTAAGGTCTTTCATAGCATCCCCCAAATCATTTTGATTGCTCTCAATAGCAAAAAGTTGCTCACCGAACTCTAAAGCATCAATAGTCACTATGCCTTCAACTCTCATGCTAGCTTTGAAATTCAAGATTCGAGACTCAGTACTCAAGAGATTCCCAATTCTTGGTCTTCGAAAGAGTTCATGGATCTTTTCACTTTCCAAATTTCTTACGGCCTCAACTAATCCTTTGAGATTCTTGATTGCAACATTAATTGCATTGAAGCATTCAGCAAACATCATTTTCTTCGACATAATGGCTTATCAATAAGGTGCAATAGAAAACAAAGAAGTGTAGTCTCAACCATGCTCTGATACCAAATTGTCACGTTCCTGTAGCTCGATTGTTAGAACTTGCAACACTACAACTTTTCACTTGATACTTAGTCACTTAGTACTTGAAAATAAGCCAACCAATCGGTCATACATAAATTATAGTATATCGAGGCAACTATAAGCACAAATCATATAGCACATAGCAATCAAATTGCATATAAAGGTAACCAAGTCATTCACTTTGGCAAACATGATGTGTTCATGCAATTTGAACAAATACAGATAAATGCGAATAAAATAGATAAATTTTATGGGACAATATTTTAGTTAAAGAGGGGCTACTTCTTTATTCATGTTCAAAAGCCTCATTATATACTCTCAAGTGTGTAAGGGAGATTTATGGCCACATACTTAATCCCCTAAATAAATGCTTTGATGCCTACCTTAGGTCACCAGACACTCCCATCTCAAAGAACATTCTAAGCCAAAGCTTAAATGATAAGAGTAAATATATATTTTTTGAGTTGACAGAATGATTTTTCTTCTAATTCTAATGGGTTCTAGCATGCCACAACATATTGATGCAAAGCTGAAAAATCCAAGGATTACAAATCATTTGCTTATCTACTCACATTGGACAAGTTATCATGGTTAAAATTACCTAAATGCGCTCAAAATGGGAAAAAATAATTTACATGAGCATTTTCTCTCGAATTTGTGTCACATGATCTTCTCTTTATACTTGATTTTTATGTCAAGTTTTATCTAAATCCGAACTTATTTATTAGCCAAATTTGATCATAAGTCTCAAACTATGATACTCAAGTAAGCTTTCCATTGACTTTTGGATGGCAAGGTACTTGGTATTTGTATTACTCAGCTTTTATCCTTATCCCGAAGAGTACTTTTGCAGCTCTTTTTGATTTTTCTAATTTTCTGAATATATATGGATTAATGTTAAATTGCACTTTAATCTTTATTAATTCTTTTTTTTTTCAAGATAGGTGTTTGTACTTTCAAAATTTTGAATTGGATCCCTATAATTTTAAATTATTTTTAATTAGGTGTTTATCGTTAGGATTTCATTAATTGTTAAAGACGTGACAAATGATTTGTTTATTGGGCTTAATAAAATTTGGAATTGGGTCATTGTAATTTAAAATAGTTTCTAATTAGATCCTTACCACTTATTTCATTTCTTTTTTTTCTTTTTTCTTTTTTCTTTCTTTTTCAAAATTTATTGTAGCGTATACTAGACTCTAATTTCATTACACTAGATACTTAATGTATATTAAGTGAAACCCAATTTTATTGAATGAAAATCTAAAACATGTATTTAGTTATTATACTTAATTTATGTAAACTAATATCAAATTAATTTTTGTATATTAAATGCAGTGTAGAGTATTTTGTTTAATAGTAAATTAATACCAGCATTATTGTTTTATTTAATTAAATCCTAAATTGATAGTGAATCAAAGTTGATGTTGTAATTTTATTTACACTCAAAATTTTATAACTACACGTTATTTTTTATTTTTTTTATTTTAGTAATTATTATGAAAAAACATTTATTTGTTTCTAACGTTTTAACCTATTAAATTATTTTAATAACCATTATGAAAAATTAAATTATTTTTTATTTATTTTTATAATAATTACTATATCTACTAAAACTAAGAAATATTAAACTATTTATTTTTTCATAATAATTACTAAAGTAATTTAATAAGTTAAAAACTTTAGAAACAAATAAATATTTTCTGTAATAATTAAATATATTATGTATCTTATTTGAACACTTTAAATTCTAAACTTTTGTTTTTAATGATTTGAGTTATTAAACTATTTTGAAAAGTAAATAAATTATTTATTTATATTTAAATATTTTGATGCATTATTTATTAAACTACGATTTTAATAATAACTATTTTATAAATAAGTGGATTATTATTAATTGTTATTTTATATAGTTGAATTATTATTATTAATTATTGTAAAATTTTTTTTAATTAAAATTTAAAATTTATGAAAATACATTTAAAATTTTATTTGTATTATACATGATATCAAATGTATATTAAGTGTATCTCAATTCTAATGATAAAAAATTTAAACCTATGTTTAATTATCATAAATATTTCACTAAATGAGTGGTAAGATTGAATCAGAAGCTATTTTAAACTATAGGAACTAATTTCAAATTTCAATTAGCCTAGTTAGTAAACCATTTTCACATTATTAAAAAATTAACGGAATATTGATAATAAAGATCTACTTAAAAATTATTTTAAACTGTAGTGATTTAATTCTAAATTTAAAACTACAAGTATTCATTTAAAAAAAATTTAAAACTTTAGGAACTCAGTTTAAAATTTACAAATACTCATTTTATCAACAACTATAATAATATACTTTACTCTGTATTTTAGAGAAGTTAATTCCCGCCGTCACATATTCCATCGTTCATTGACGAATAAACCCTTTATATCAAATATTTTATATATAAAATGACATATTACAACATATTTAGTTTAATTTTTGAAAATTTCGAACTCTGTTTTTTCAGCGTCATCGTCAATAGTATATATTGAGAATTTTAAATCTACCAAAATACGTAATCGCAAATTTGAAAGTCGAATATGACTTTTCTCTATACACAACAAACTTTTTCTCTCGTCACCATTAAAGTTGATCAAGTCACAAGCCTTAAATCTTCTTTGTCTTTCTTCTATTGTCTGCCTTAGTGCTTTCTAGTGTACCTGCGAGACACGGGATGAAGAACGTCACAAAGCCCACTCAAATAAGTTAAAAAAAAAACCTGTCATACCTTAATTCTAAAACTACAAGTATATATTTATAAAAATAAAATAAAATGATAAGAATTCGATTTTAAATTTTAAAATTACAAATGCCCATATCACTACAGACTACATAAATCTATTTTTTTTCTCTCTAACGTAGATTTTGTAATTTAGAGGAGTTAAATTCCTCCGTCATATATTCTACCATTAACTGATGAATATAACCTTTTAAATCGAATATTTTATACATTAAACAACCTAAGAAATTTGACTTAGTAGCAAAATTTCATTGACAAGTGTTATTCTTGTCACGAAAGTACTGTTTTAATGACAATATTTCATTGTTATCACCAAATTATCGATGCTAGTAATAAGACTTGTTTATGGTCATGAAATAATAATTTTTAATAACAAGTTTTATTTCTTGTCATGCTAATTGTCACTAAAAATTAATTTTTGTATCCGTCAAAAATTTTAATTTGAAGGAAAAATAGTATATTTTTAATGACAACAATTATAATGACTGAAAACGTTTTTAGTGATAAGATATATATATTGACACTGGAAAAAGTTTTACTGATAATATTGTTTGTTATAAATATTATATTTTTAATGATGATATAAATATGTTAACGCTAAAAAAGCTTTGATGATGATATTAGTTATCACAAATATTTTTTTTAGTGACAACATAAACATATGATCATTGAAAAAAAAAATTAAGTAACAATATTAGTTTTCATAAATACTATGCTTTTAGTGATGGTATAAATATGTTGTCACTAAAAAAAATTTTAGTGACGATATTGGTTGTCCAAATCCTTTTTTATATTCATACAAAATTTTTGGAATAATGTTTTAAAATTTTCAAATATAATTTTCATATATACATATAAATAATTATTTTATAATATTAGAATGGGACTTTGTTTTCATTTATGAGAAATTTTGAATTTTATAATTTAAAATTTGTTAAATAAGAATTAATAATATATTGCATAAAATATAAAAATTCAATACAAATTATTTAAAACATCCAAATGCTAATATTTATTTGGATAACAGAAAAGATATATAGACTTGAAGAATTAAAAAAATAATAACAAATAAGAGCTCACAAATAATGAATGGTAATAATAAATCAAATAAGAAGTATTCCCTAGTAGTTAAGCTACTCATTCTATCAACAAGGCCTTGCGTTAAATTCTTAGGAAGAACAAGTCCAACAGATTTCAGAGTAATCAAAAGTTATTCATTCTATAAGGATAATAGGATTTATTGATCATAAAAAAAATGGTAACTTACTGTGATAATAAAATTTGCAACAAAATAAAAATTTTTATTAATAAATACCATTTATTGTTACAAAAAGTTTTAGTGACCGAATTTTTTGATATGACAATATTGCCACTGAAATTTTTTTGTAATGAATTATTATTATTTAGTGATGATTGTTTTAATTACTTAAAATAATTTTTCTTTTAGTGAATGGGGATATGTTACAACATATTTAGTTTAAGTTCTGAAAATTTCAGTCTCTTTTTTTCTGCGTCGTCGTCAGTAAATATTGAGAATTTGAAGCGCAGTGAATGAATGCCATTCTTCTCCTCCGAAGTACTGGGAAAACTCCGCATTCAGTTGGGTTCACCGCCCGATTCTACCAACATTCTAGAATATGTTAGTTCAGATGTTGATGGTATGATCAAATCCTTTCTGGATCGGGGATATTTGTTGAAGAAATTAAATCAAACTTTCATTTGTTTCATGCAAATAAATTGCTTATTTTCTTCAGGACAATTTCCAGAGCTGTACAAATTTGAAACAAATTCTGGATAAATTCACTACCTGTTTGTTTTGAGCATTAGTAGTAACAAATCTCATGATGTTTTCTATCCCAATACTTCGAGGAGGTTCAGGAAAATTTTGGGAAATATATTAGTATTCCAGGTTTGCAACAAAGTTGGAAAATATATAGGGACGTTGATTGATGGCCTAGAGGATAAGAAACTAGTCTTTGAAGAGATTGTGAAGAAGTGTTCCAAAAAGCTTCTAGGGTGGAATAGCAGACTAATGCCCCTGGAAGTAATTCTCTATGCTGTTGGGGGTGCCAGAAATCAACGGAGCTTTTAGGAAAAGAAACCAGGTCCTTTGGAGACTCTGAGTCTAGTCAAGAAATGAACAGAATTTCTATCTTACTTTAGGAGTAGTATTGGTAGTGCATAATATTTTACCTATATATAACTAAGAAGATGCTACATCATTTGAAAAAAAAAAGTGAGAAATTAAAAATTTTTAAAAACTTTACTCTTTTTCAAATGATTCAATCCATTTATTTGACATTTTTTGTCATGCTTCATTTTCAGTTGGTCCACACAATTGTTGGATATATCAATATTCTTGTCTCGTGATTTGTTGTCTTCAAACATGAAATGAAATCTTAAAAGAAAAGAAATATAACAGAGAGAAAAATGTATTCACTACAAAAAAAAAAAAAAAGAGCACTGTTTAGCAGTGGTTACGAAATTTGTATAGTGACGGTTTGAACCACCACAGAATAAAATAGTGACGGTTAAGAGAACTGTTAGAAAATAAGACGTTGAGTCGACAATAACAGAGAGAAAAATGTATTGACTACAAAAAAAAAAAGAGCATTGTTTAGCGGTGGTTACGAAATTTGTATAGTGACGGTTTGAACCACCGCAGAATAAAATAGTGAGGGTTAAGAGAACTATTAGAAAATAAGACGTTGAGTCGACATTAGCAGTGGTGGCAACAAATCGCCAGAATAATGAGATTTAGTGGCGGTTCTTTAATTGCCATTATTATTTTTAGAAAATTTGTAATTTAATTTTGCTATGATTCTTTATTATTTTTTAAAAATTTATGATTTAATTTTGTGTTAGGTAAATAACCGTCGTTATTATTTTTTAAAAATTTGTGATTTAATTTTACAATGGTTATTTAACCACTGCTATTATTTTTAAAATATTTTTACTAAAAATTTGTAGCGATTGCTTAACCATCATTAAATTTTGCTTATATGTTTTAAAAAATTAGAAGCTATTTCTATTCATTCCATTAATTATATTAATTATCCCTATAAAATAAAAAATACAAGTCTATGGTGTAGTAAAAATGGCATTTAGTCAAACGTAACTTGTCTTAATTACATCATAAATAAGAGAAAATAAAATATTTAAATGTACAACCAAAAGCTATAATATTAATCGATTTTTACATTTCAGTTGAAAATTATTTAAAATAAAAAATACAATAGAAACTAAGAAGATTAGCCAGGATAAGTGGCATTTCTATTTTGATTACTCTTACCAAAAGATTCCCTTGTATTTATGGGTGAAAATTGATTTTTCAAATTAATATCAACACCATCTCGAAAAAAAAAAAAAGAAATTATATGGTAAAGCATGTTACTGAAAATTTATAATTAAGGAAAGAAGTATTAATCTAATCATAGAAAAAAAACACTACTGTAATATTTCTAGTTACAAAAAGACCATATGACAATCTGTCTTTGGCAAAAATTTGTATAAAAACATAAGCTTTCACAGTAGCATTCCTATTTTCTAATCGTGATATGGGGTTTGACATGTTTGTTGAAGTACTTAACTGCTGGAAGTCTATGTTTCTGCAGCTGATGTATTCCAAAGGGTTTCTTTATTTATTTTTATTCTGTTTCCTTTTATGTCTTTCGGAGATATATATTAGTTAAAGTTCTCCTTCTGTGTGCTTTATCAAGAA
>JANHAO010027480.1:0-10857 GCA_026873985.1 Saraca asoca | reverse complement strand
AGATCAAGTGGAGTAGACTTGAATTGCGGTTTCAATTCAAGTTGAACCACTTTAAAAACTCTGTGTTTCATCTTTATTTTAAGTTATAGTTATTCTATTCAATTTTTAATTCTCAAATCCTGATAAGAATTGAACAATATATCAAACAAAGATTTTATACTGCATCTCCAACGAGGCAGGGGAAAGATCTTATTAACATTCTGCTATATAAATTGTCTACCACTTTTTTTATACTACCTGTTTGGGACCTTACAGAAAGTGACCAATTCCTAAAACTATGAGTGATGTAAGGAGTTTTCATGGGTTAGCTTGCTTTTATAAATGGTTTGTGAGAGATTTTAGTACCATAGTTGCTCTGTTGACCAAATTGGTTAAGAAAAATATGGGATTCAAGTGAAAAAGTGAGCAAAAGAGAGCATTTAATTTATTTAAAGAAAAATTAACTTCAGTCTCTTTGCTTACTTTAGCCGATTTTTCTAAAGCTTTTGAAACTGAATGTGATGCATTGGGGCTTAGTATTGGAGCTTTTTTGTTGCAGGAAAAACATCCCATAGCATTCTTTAGTGAAAAGCTTAAAGGTGCATCCCTTAACTAGCCAACATATGACAAGGAGCTCTATGCTTTGGTTCAGGGCTTTGGAGACTTGGCAACATTACCTTTGGCCAAAGGAATTTGTCATCTATATTGACCATTAATCCTTGAAGCATTTGAAGGGTTAAGGGAAGCTGAACCATAGGCATGAAAAATAGATGGAGTTCATTGAGACATTCCCTTACAACATCCAATATAAACAAGGTAAAGAGAATATGGTAGCTGATGCCCTTTTTTGCAGGTATACCATCATCTCCACTATACATGCAAAATTGTTGGGTTTTGAGCACGTTAAAGATTTGTCTATTGATAATGATGACTTTGCTAGTGTGTTCAATGCTTATGAGAAAGTTTCTTTTAGGAAATACTTTTGGTGGGATGGCTATCTTTTTAAGGGAAATCAATTGTGTGTGCCTAAGGGTTCCTTGAGGGTCTTGCTTATTAGAGAAGCATATAGGGGGATTAAGGGGACATTTTGGCATTGTTAAAAGTTTGTCTATCTTGCAAGAGCATTTTTTTTGGCTAGGCATAAAGTATGATGTAGAAAAGCTTTGTGAAAATTGTATCACTTGTAAAGAAGCTAAGTCTAGAGTCCTACCTCATGGCCTTCATACCCTACTCCCCATTCTTAGTGAAACTTGGGTGGACATTTCCATGGATTTTGTGCTTGGTTTGCCATGATCCAACAAGGGGAAGGACTTAATTTTGGTTGTCATTAATAGGTTCTCAAAATTGGCTTATTTATTCCATGTAACAAAGTTGATGATGCTACAAATGTGGTAGATTTGTTCTTCATTCCATGTCTTTTATACCCCACTTCCATTCTTATTGAACCTTAGGTGGACATTGCTATGGATTTTGTGCTTGGTTTGCCATGGTTCAACAAAGGGAAAGACTCAATTTTTGTTATGGATGATAGATTCTAAAATATGGCTTACTTCATTTCATGTAACAAAATCAATGATGCTACACATGTGATGGATTTGTTCTTTAGAAAGGTTGTGAGGTTGCCTGGAGTGCCTAGGACCATTGTTTCAGATAGAAATGTGATGTTCTTAAGCTACTTTTGGAAAGTCCTTTGGAGTAAGTTAGGGACAAAATTGTTGTTTTCTACAATTTGTTATACCTAAATCAATGGACAAACCAAAGTAGTTAATAGAACTCTATCTATGTTTTTGAGAACTATCATTCAAAAGAATTTAAAGAATTAGGAACAATGTTTTCCTCATGTAAAGTTTGCATACAATAGGAGCATACATTTTGCCACCTAACATTCCCTATTTAAAATTGTTTATGGCTTTAATCTGCTAACTCCTTTGGACTTATTGCCTTTATCATTTGAGGAAGATATTAGACTTGATAAGAAAAAAAAAAGGTCAAACAAGTGAAGAAACTACATGAGCAAGTGAGGAAGAACATAGAAAAGAAAACAAAGCAATACACTCTACAAGCTAATAAGGGATGAAAGAGAGTGGTGTTTAAGTTGGATAATTAGGTGTGGTTACACATAAGGAAAGAGAGGTTTCTGGCTCAATGGAAAGACTAAGCTTCATCCAAGAAGGGATAGACTTTTCCAAGTGATGGCAAAAATATATGACAATACCTACAAGTTAGATCTTTCAGGTGATTCTAATATTGATGCTACATTTAATGTTGCTGATATTTTTCCTTTTGATGTAGGTTTTAATTTGAGGTAAAATCCTTTTAAGGAGGTGGAGTGATGAGAACATGAAGGACCAACCCAAGGATAATCAAGAAGGCTTGAAAGTTCCAAGTGGACTCGTGATAAGGGTAAGGGCCAAGAAGATGGAAGAAACAATCTAAGGACTTTGTCATGCATTTTGGAGTACACAAGAAGGGCATGGGCTTGAAGGTTCAAGGGTCATGTGCTTGGAGGCCTTGCCATCCACTTGAAAGCTAAATGGCGAGCCAATTGGAAGGCCTTGTAGTTGACTATGTTGGGATAGCCACATGCTATCACTTTGACAATCTTTTGTACATGGTTTTAGGTTATTATTTTGTATCATGTTATGGTCTACCTTTAACCTTGTTATAGATTTATTTTGGGGTTGTTTGACCCTCTTATTTTCTTCATTTTTCTGCTTGAATTAAGACTTGGGTTTACATTATTTTTGGGCCATATGGAGGCCTATATGCTTTGGCTAGCATGTGTTGCTAATGAGCTGGCCATGTTTTGGACCAAATTAGCTTATTTGTGTGGTTAATTGGATGGATATTTATTTAGGCCTATTTATGACTTATAACCTAACCCATAATTAAGCCTAATTACTATGAGGGAAGACATGTTTCTTTTACTATTCAGGTTTGATAAGTTGAGAAATTGAAGAGCGTTTCTTCTTGTGAGAGTTGCTTTCCTAGGGTTCTTATGGAACTTGAAGACTTATCAAAGAGATTACTCTTTGTGATGTCTAATTTCATCACTTATCACTCTCTTTCTTCCTATCTAGAGTGTGGTGTGAATGTCATTCTTTTTATTTTCAATTTTAATGCTGAACTAAGTTGAATTAGAGAAGGTCTATAGACGTCTCCATAGGAGATCACATCACTTTGCCTTTGGGGTCTTCCAATTTGGTTCTTAAAAAGTTTTAACCATGGGTTTCTTATGAAATTTGTCATCCCTTTGCTCATATTTCTTATACTAATTTGGTTTCCATGAGGACCTAGATTGATGAACAAGTTTGGAAGAAGTGTTCCTTTTGAGTTATCTTTTCACCTTCATGGCCATGTGTACAATGTCCTCTAATTCCACATCGTGTTAAAGCTCTACCACATTGGCAATATCATGGTGCAGTCCATGGAGAAACCAAGCCATAGTTGCGTCTCTATCTTCTTTCACATTTGCTCTTATTATGGCTATTTCCATCTCTTTATGGTAATCTTCAACACTCTTAGGCCCTTGGGTGAGGCTTTGGAGTTTCTGGCACAACTCCCTATAGTAGTGTGAAGGGATGACCCTTTTTCTCATGATTGTTTTCAACTCATCCCAAGTAGAAATAGGTTTTTCATGGTTTCTCCTTCTACTTTGAACTAGTCAATCTTACCATATGATAGCATAATCTATAAATTCCACAACCACGGGCTTTACTTTCTTATCTTCAAAATAGTGATGGCATTCAAAGATCAATTCTATTTTCTTCTCCTACTCCAAGTATGCTTTTGGGTCATTCTTACCTTAGAATGAAGGAATGGTTATTTTAATGTTGTGAAGGCTAGGATCAACTCTCTCTTTTCTAGGCCTCTCATGTCTTCTTCCCAAATTGCTTCCATCCCTTCCTTTCACTCCTTTTGATTTCATAAAAGGAAGTGGATTGTTTTTCCTCATCATCCTCATCTCTCTAATCACCCTCATTACTCCCATGTTGTTTACTTTGTCTTCTATTTCTTCTCTTATGAGGATTTCTTCTACTTTCAACTCTTGAAATTCTCTCACAAAATCATCAAGCTTCATATTCACCTTTTCAAATTGTTGTTGCATAACCCTTAAGGTGAACATGATTTCATTGTTTTGAGAGCTACTACCATCCACCATTTTTAAAGAATAAAAATCTACAAAACAAATGTTAGAAAATAAGGACCTCACTAAAATATTTTCCTGACTTGTGTTTGAGACCCTCCACCTGTGTTTGCACTCTAAAGTTAGGCTTTTACCCTTAAATGAGTTGACAAATACTCTTGTCTTTTTTGACT
This sequence comes from Saraca asoca, assembly GCA_026873985.1. Taxonomy (NCBI): domain Eukaryota; kingdom Viridiplantae; phylum Streptophyta; class Magnoliopsida; order Fabales; family Fabaceae; genus Saraca; species Saraca asoca. Next base: position 6,558 of record JANHAO010027480.1, on the reverse strand, counting down.
TTTATCCTCCCTCTTTGAGGTTCTATAAGAATTCAAGAGACAAGATCTTTGAGTTTTCAAAAATGTTACAGCTTTCCTCACACAACACCAATAATTCCAAAGTGGCATGAATTAATAAGTATAAGGAATAAACTTGATTTCTAAGCTATGATATTAATTATGCATCCAAATAAACACATTCAAATTGAATACAATGGAAAATGATTCAAGAGAAACCAATTCTTGATAGATTGAATGGAGCTCAAACTTGCAATTTTTTTTTTATTCCAAATGTTCAAGACAACACTTGCTTTCTTTCTTTTCTACTTTCTTTTTTCTTTTGTTCTTTCACACTTTGTTTCTTTTCAATCTTGTTTCTTTCACACTTTTGTCACAAATTTGTTTTGCTCTTGTTTTTCCACAAATGTTCCCTCTTTTGTGTGTGTGTGTGTTTCTTTTCACATAACACTTGCTGTCCAAAAAATTTCATCACTTAGTTCTCACTATTTAAAGCAACCAACATCAACCCAAATTAGTCACAATTGTCAAAAATTAATTTCCAATTATGTGTACTTAATAGGAAGATGTTTTTGGCGTAAAGCATAATTAAAAACCAACTCGGATAGCAGCATAAAGCTTAGGGAATTGTAGCAAAAATGTTAGCCAGTTGTAGGGGAAATCAGATAGCAACTAAACCGAAAAAGGGGATTGTAATTTGATGATAAAAACTAATGAAAATGGCACCAAAAAATACCAAATTGAAGTAGAATTTAGTACCAAACCAAGGGACACAAAAAAACAAAGCAAAGGAAATTTAAACTAACTCACAAACACTTAATGTGCAACAATTCAAGAAGCAAAAATTCTGTAGAATTTTAGTCAATTTTTCACCCAACTAGCAATAATTTCAACAAAGGAAATGACAAAAAGAGAGAAGAAAAATTTAAACTAAACAAACCAATGATCCAACACTTGGTGGACAAAGTAAGATATAGAAAAATTTCTGCAAAATTGTAGTGTAATCACCCCCAAACAGCAAGCAATTTTCTAGCAAAAATTGGACAGCAACACAAGCAGAATTAAGCAACAAAATGAAGCTAAATTAGACACAATTCAACAAAGATGGACAAAAAAGAAAAATGACATAGAAATAGGATGAAACAACACGAACAAAGTACAAGAAAATTAACAAAGATTTAACAAAAGAACAAGAAATTAAAGCTTAAATTTAGAGAGCTAAAGCTTTGATACTGAACTGATGTGATCTCCCACGGAAATGCCTATGGACCTTTCTCTAATTTAGCAAAAAAAGATAAAAAGAAAAAGAAGGATAGTCATGTCACACTCTTGAATATGTAGAAGGAGAGTGATAAGTGATGGATTTGACATCACAAAAAGAAAAAATCTTTGACAAGTCTTAAGTTCATGAAGAATCCTAAGAGAGGAAGCTCTCAAGAAGATGAACACTCTTCAATTTTATAAAAAGAGTAATTTGAATTCTTAAGGAAACATACCTTCTGCTTAGCTATTACTTACTCAAAATAGGTTGGATTAATGTCGCAAACAAGCTTACCCAAAATACTAACAAAACAACCACAAAAATATAAGCCTATGCTATTACAAAAAGTCCAAAAATAAGTCACAAATAATAGGCCAACAAGCCCCTATAGGTAGCATCCAACATTGCCCTCAAAACAGACATATAAATGACACCTAATCAATGCAAAGTAGCAACCAATCAGCCAAGCAAAAACAAATAGCTGAGTGTCCTCCATGTTGGCACAAGGATGGATGCTTAGGTGGCTCCACTTAATAACATGGCTTCAATGCAAATAATCCTTGAATCTCCAAAGCCATTCTCTTCATGTGTGCTCCATATGGTATGGCATAACATTTGAATACCCTCATTCATCTTTCTAGCCTTACCTCTTGTGAAAGGTCCAATTGGATGTTGCAAGGCTTCTTCGTGATCTCTTGGATGGTCCCTCAAGCTTTCATAAGCTAATCCTTAGCAAAACTAGTTTAGTGAGGGACTTTTCCCTAACTAATCCCTAGCAAAAGATTAACATTTTTCCTAGAATTTTGGCTTTTTTTCTTTTCTGGTGGCCTATATTTTCTTTTATGAGTAACTTTTATTTTTAATTAGTATGACTGTAATTTACTAATTGATGTAATAAAAACTTAAAAGAAAATGGATAGTCAAGGCTAAAGCATTCAATCATAATATATTCACACTTAAAATATTGTAGTCATTCTTTACAAAACATTAACTAAGCATTTGTGTTTCTTCATCCCAACTTGAAGGGTTTCATCAATTGACTGAAGAACAAGTTCATATACAAAATAGTGATATGCTAGGATGCATTTGAAGGTGATTTGTTAGAACCATTGGATGGTGGTTATGCATTTAAGTTGCTTTAAGATTGGGTGCCAAAATCTGTTAAGGGATTAAAAACAACATATAATTGGGTTTGGAGATGGAGCATCTGCTAGTTAGATTCTTGTTGATGTTCGATAGCTTCATGATCATGCTTATCTAAGAATTTGGCCAATGCTTTCTTGAAATATGGAGAAGCAATAATATCATCAACAATTGGCTACAATTGTGGTGGAAGAAATGATGTGGCTTGTGTAGTGGCCATCACCACACTCTTTAAGCCAAGACCATGCACTCAGCCTTTTTCTGTATCCACTAACAACCTTGTAAATTAGGACAATACCATTAACTAAAAAAATTTGTGATGCACTATGTTCATTGCCATGTTTTCCATTAGCATTATCATCTTCAACATTGGATGACTCTCTAATATTCTCTCTAACAAGGCATTCAAACTTTTTCTATGTGTGTGTGTATAAGAAAGTAAGATTATGAACTTCTTAAATGTCATTAAAAGAAAATTTTCCAAACATAACCACAATTAGTACAAAGAAACAAGAAATTTGGTTACAAAATCTACATAAAAAAGTAAAAAACAAGAATATATGTTCACAATAAGAAAGAGCCTAATTGACCACAAATTGAGGCCCAAGATTACCACCAAATAGTTACCTTAAACTTTGCACTACCATTATCGCCAAATAAGATATAAAGCTTAAAAGAAACAACCATATAGATTCAAAATTCAATACAAAATAGCAAAATTAGCACCAAATACCAAAGTCTACAAAAAATGATATATTATCAAGTAAAAACTATCAGTTTGGTCCCAAAATTAATAGCAAACAAGAAAGTTAGCAAAGCATGATATATTACAAAGTAAAAACAACCAATTTGGTCCCAAAATCAGTACCAAACTAAAAAAAATGTAACTTTCACATACTTAATTTATTGCTCCTTAAAACATATACAACCAATAGAAACCTATGATGAAAACAAATTACAAAACATGCTTTTATATGAACATGATTTTGTTGCATTCAAACCTTATAACTTTTGTTTTCCTTTAATATTAAAATATAAAAAAAATAAAATTCAAGTGACTGAGACAACAACATAAAAAGACAGAATAGCCTTCCTGTTCATATATGTTTGTACTCTAGTAGAGGTAGTAACAATCTCATTCATGTGAAGGCTCATAACTAAAGTAGTAACAACCATATATGTCTTGTGAGACATGCTATTCACCAGTCTGTAAGGCTCATAACTAAATGTAATCAAATGAGTACTTTTTTTTTTCTTGGTAAAGAAAGTGATTATGTTTAGGACATACTTGCTAATGCTTTAGTCTATTTTAGTAACTTCTAAAATGTTTTGGTTTTGAAATGTAATGTGTTACTAATTGCTACAAGAGGTGTTGTAGTTATTGCTATTGTCTGATCTCCATTTTTTCCCTTTACTAATTTGGTGTTTATTAATTTGGTTCCTGAAAGGATATTTGATATTAAATTAGTCTTTTAGTATTTTAATTTCATTCAATTAAATTATTCTATCAATTTTCCTAACTTGACATCTAGTGTTAAATGTAGGAAAGAACTCACATAACTTCTAGTATTTTCAAATGAAGCTTAAGCATAATGCCTCTATTTGTGCCGGAGGGGGCATTAAATGCAAGAAAGAACTCATATAGCTTCTAGTATTTTCAAGTACGCTAACAAATTTTGCAAGTGGGCTTTTAGATTTCTAATGCATCAAAACATAGAATATGTTAGTGCACAGTACCAAGTAACTAAAATATTTAATCTATAGCTTCTTGCACTTTGCAATTAAAACATTTAAACTTTTAAAATCATATCAAAATTTATGGGTTGATCTAGAATGGATAATTCCAAAGAACTTACCCAAATTACTTATGATTTCTTGCATATAAATTGTCCATCCTTGTTGTGAGTCTTCAGATACAACTCTGATAATTTTAGCATAATCCTAATAAGCTCCATCTACAATACATATAAGTGACATATTTGATTAGGACAAAACCATTGATTTAAGTTCATATTTGGCACTAAAAAAATATGCACGCAATGATAATGTTGTACTTACATGCTTCCATTTATGCTTAGAAATTCCCTCCTATATGCAATGATGGTCCAAGTTCACCACAATTTAAAATTTTTTTTTATTTTGTTCAGAATATTTCTTGAAAGTTGCATCATCTCCCATTTTTTGCGCATTTCTTTCCAATGAGGGTCACTTATCCATTTAGGACTTTTTCATATTTTCATATATTCCACCCTTGCTTTGTAAAGAAGATCAAATAGCTATTCACTTAATTTTACATCCCATTGCCTTTGAATGACAAATTCATGGCAATCATCCTTTTTGTAGGATCTCTATAACATTTGAATTGACATTGTCAATAGTATGCTAGAATAATTAAAACTTTGGAAAAAAGTGAAGCTTCAAATTTAAATCTTAAATCTTGCAAGCCATTCCTTAGTGTAATCTTCTAATATGTTAGCCTAATTGATCCATGATCCATGATATGAATATTTCATTATCTTTACAGCTCTTTGAGTAGCATTAATTAGGGTAAACCTAAGTAAATGAAATCTCAAAGAGTTTTTCTACAAATAAAACTTGAAGATTCTAAACAAGATTGATAAAAGATTGTGTTTTTTCATTTAGATGCAAGATGGCCAAATTAGCTCCTACTTTAGAGGCCTCATTCAGTTGAGACTTAGTGAAAGATTATTTGGAAGTAGTGATGTAGTAGCTATATTGTGCTCCCTAATGTGAATACCAATACTCTTCAATTGAGGAACCTTTTCCTCTTCCAGTCTCATTTCTACCTTTTTCAATCCCTTTTTTTCCTCATAGTTTCTCTCTCACTCTTGGCATGATTTCTAAAAGTCATAGAAAGAAAAAATATTAGATATGATCTAAATCAATTTGAAAAATAAAAGTACAGTAAATTGTAAATAATAAAATTATGAAAAGAACATGTGATCTTTAATTATTTATAAAAACAAAAATGAAAACTTAACAATTCAAGATAAAGAAGTTAGTTTCTCTTCTTCATCAATATCATCAATGTCATCATCATCTACGGTTTCACCAAAATCGAGCATTTGTTAATTTTTAGTTGTATCATTTTTGGATGAGCATTTAAACTCTGATTTATAATCAACTTCATTATTGCCTTTCCTTTCGAAATCTTGATTATTTTCCATTAACTAATTAGAGAGTATTTCCTTACATTCATTGCTTTGAAGATATAATCCTTCAAGGCTATTATCTATGTGATTCACATAATCCTCTTGGTAAGCTACATTCAGGGAATTAATCATGCCCCTAGCTTTTATTTTACAAATAACCAATTAATTAGCTTTTTCATTCTTTTGACCTTTATTTTTATTATTATTTGCTTGGATATTCTATATAATACACTTATTAAGATTGTTGTGCTAAAATGAAAGATTCATACTTTGAAAAACTTCTTTTGCTATTAACCTTAACTAAACCATATTGATTATGCACCCTTCATCCGTGGTCTAATTGTGGATCAAACTAATCACACTTAAACAACACAATCTAGTATGTTTAGTACTCAAATTGTGGCATTCTATTTCTAAAATTTCTTCTAACATACTATAGTAGTCACTTTCTAAGTCATTGAAGTTTGTCCCTTTTATACACACCACTATTCATTATAATTTTATTTGACCTATGCACGAGTGCATGAAACCTATATCCATTGACATAGTATTAATGCTATATATGAATCTCCTAACAAGGATCAAGCACCATATCCTTCAAATGACTATCTATGATATTGTTAGCTAGTTTAAGTACCTAATTAGAATGGAAGAGAATTACTATATTGTAATGGACAAATGTGAGTAACTAACTAATATAAATTGTCATATTAGTATATAATTATTCAACCAAATTTGCATTCTCAAACTTTCTTCGAAGAAGAGTTAAATGATTAGTTATTGCAGTGAATTTTTTAATTAAATCTTTGATAGACTCACCCTCTTCCATATTAAACATTTCATACTGAGACACAAGCACATGCACTTTTAAAGCTTTTACCTGAGAGGTTCCAACATGTGTAATTTCAAGTGTGTCCCATATTTGTTTAACAGTGGCACAGTTTGAAATTCTTTCATATTCATTTGGTGATAATGAATTGGAAA
>JANHAO010027479.1:0-10842 GCA_026873985.1 Saraca asoca | reverse complement strand
AATAATCATATACAGTATTCACCAAAACATACACAAATACAACTTTATGGGTTCTTCCTTTTTTTTTTTATAAACACCCCATTATACATATCTATAAATAACAATATGTATTCAAAACCTTTAATTGGAAAAGGCAAAGGCAACTGACAAGTCATATGAAAAACAAAACAGACGTGGCATCGAACATCAAAGTATGACATAGAGGTTGGCTCTGATACTAATTGTAAATCTTTATAAATAAAATGTATATATTAAATAGCGGAAACTAACCTCCAACCATACCTTGATGATCTTGGTTGATCTCTCATACGTCTGAACACAAGAAGAAATTAATAGAATAGAGAGCATCTTCTAATTCCTTACTTATTTCTATTGGGACGTCTAGATGGAGACACAGGCCCATATATATAGGTGGAATTAGGGACCCCTTATGTTGCTACTTAATGTATCCTCCCATCAAAAGGATATAATGAATATCCACACTTAATGGAATACCACACTCTTATTTAATGCATAAATTAATCCAAAATTGAGTCATAAGGGCCACCTTCTCATTCATCCACATTCTCATTCAATGTATCATTCTTATTCAATATTCTCACATTGGGTTTCCCCATATTCTCATTCAATGTATCAATCTTATTCAATGTTCTCACAAACCATGCTTAGAGTAACTAGTGTTTAAAATTCATTCCAATAATTGTCCAAGCACAAAAGCAACATAATTTAGATTAGATTCCAGGTCTCACTCTTTAAGTATCTTCTCACAAAAACTCTGGTCCTCCAAAAACCATAACAACAAAATAGTTGGAGTACCACAGTCAGTTACATCCCTCCTACAAGTACAAACAGCATAACTGTGCAAAACTTGCATTACAGGAACCAAGTAGTCCTAGGTATACTAAATTTGTCTCACAAACTATCATTTAGCTGTGGACATGTTACCAAGAGATTTATAACCCTATTTATATATTGATCCCACGTGTTCAAAACAGGTTGTACCCACAATATTTAGGTACCAGAGAAAAGGTCATTATGGCTAAGCTTCATGCATTTTCGTACCAAAGTCATCAAGTTTTGCTCTCACGGATCAGTAACCATCTCATGTAAAGAGATCCCTTATAGTGACCATTTGAGGAGACAGCATCGTGAGAGAAACGAAAAACCTTAGACATCTGAGTCTTCAACTTCCGTTTCTAAAGCAAAACTGGGAAATGCCACCGTTATATCCCTGCAAGAAACAATATAAACTCTTTAATGCCTGAGGATGAAACCAAAATATTTTCTGTGAAAAAAAGCAAAAACTACTGACTTAAGATATGGTAGGGTCATGTTCTTTATGAGAGATGGATGATTTGACACAAATGCTTTCCACTCATCCGGGTCGATCTTTCCATCACCTTCTGTATCTGCTTCACTGAATGTCTGTGCAGCAAGAAGAAGCAAACAAACTTGAGAAAAACACAGTTCCGTTAAGAGTTTTGGAAAAGCAACAAGGTGAAATTATAGGTTAATTATAAGAACCTTATCCACAATTGTCTCGACATGATCATCTGAAAGTACGAGATCTGATTCGTTGAGAAGTGCCAACACCATCTCCTTCAACTGCAGATAATTAATTCATTAAGGTAGATTTTAAATTTTAAAATGTACAAAGTGGAAAAAAATATATATATTAATATACCTCCTCTCTCTCAATAAATCCTGTCTGTCTCAAATCATACAGCCTAAAAGCAACTGCAAAATGAATTATTCCAAGCTTAATGCATGATAGAATATTTTACTGGTAAATGAAAAACCACTTACGCAATAAAACAAATAAGATAAATCATAATAAATGCCTATGCTTTTTGCAGATAGACTTGATGAAACTTAAAAGCCATGAACATGAGATTGACTGTATACAGGTATGAATTAAAGATAATCAGTACTCTTACAAGATATTTTGTCTTCCACAGGTGCATTTGGGTGAAAAACAGCCAATGATCGAACAAACTCCCCGAATTCGATAACCCCATTTTGCTTCAAATCAAATAAATCAAAAATCTATAAAGGAAGCGCAAACATGAACAGTTAGCATGAGAGGATATTAATGCGGTTCTTAATATCTTCACATGTCAGTCACGATAAGTTTTTATTTACGTGAAGTTTACAAGATTGCGGAAGATAAAAGAATCTAGAAACTAAAAGAAGGATTAGAATGGCATACTCTGTCTGCAAACAGATTTCTCTTATTTCTATTCCTGAAGAGTGCGAACTGAAATTCTTCCTGGATGTCAATATGATTAAATTAATATACATCTGAAATTTATGTATCAAACTATGGGGTCAGCTGATTGAAAATAAAATGAAAAAAATCACAAATGCCGAACTCACCTTGTGAATAAGACCATCGTCAATAATCGAACTGCTCAACTTTTTAAAGAGTTCATACAAAGCATCTACATCACTCACAGTGACTGCAAAGAAGGGGGAAAAAATCATGCAATTTATTTTTCTATGATCAGATTCAGATGTTTATATGAGGAGCCTCTTGTGAATGCATAATATTGGTGTGGAGGCTGAAGCATAACTCACATAGTGTCTCAGCAGCAAGAAGAGTGGGATCCTCATAACCTGGCGCTTTAACTCTCTTTGAATTGAAGCAGCCCATTAAACACAATCTCGCTGTTCGTTTACCAATTTCTTGACTGGAACAAGACAAGAACAGAACAACTATATAGTATCTGCAAGAACACAGCAGCAAAAAAGGTTTCAGGAATCATGGACAAGCCATCTTAGTTTATATCAAAGTTCCAGAAAGTGCAAGACACCATTACATCGGAAGCAATTTTTCACTTTCCTTAAAGCTTAATTTGATCACATAAGTCAAATCGAAACTACGTTCTTCTCATTGAAGATCTTGGGAAAATTTATAATTGAGAAAACAAAGTTGAGGACTGAAACATGCATTCTCTCTTCATCTATGGACGGTGACTGCTTTTTCCCCTTTTCTATCTGTTTTTTTTCTTTTTTTTCTGACATTATGAATTAGGTACATATAAGAATAATTATTTATACAAGTCCCAATCAAAATGAGCAAGATCCAGCTCCATGGCCTGACCAAGTTCCAACATGCTGAATTAATTACAAATAAGAGTAAGAGGTTGATATAAAAGGAACACAATTAAGAGGAAGTTTGGAAACCTTCCAAGAACAAGATAATATCCAAATTTTATTACTTTTAGTACACAAACAAAGCTTATTTTATCAGTGATAAAAATATCAGTGTTTTAAATTTTAATGACACTGAGACTGAGATTGTTAATGTGATACACAAATTTCTCTCTCTTTTTTAGCGAATATCGTTTGGCATTTAAATTCTTGAAATTCTCATCTTTTCTTATATGTTATTGTTATGACCTCTGCACGGAACTAAGCTGCCCCCTAAGCAACATATATAACCACAATATTTGAGCTGGCAAGTATGCGATTGATCCACAGATAACAAATTTAGATCTCAACGCTTGAAAAATTGCATAATTAGTTATAGACAAATGAAAATATATAAATATATGACTGTACAGCACATCTACAGCATCAGATTTTTACAGAAAAATTTATCATTTGATAATGATATCATACAACATGCAATTAATTAGTAGGGGCAGCCTCATAAAAATCTAGAATCAAGCAAAAAAAAAACTTAGGTTAAGAAACCACTTTAGATCCTACTTTCACTCCAACTCAATATCCCTGAAGCATGAAAATGGACATTCACATTATGACATGAATGATTGCAGAGAGAGAGAGAGAGTACATGTTGGTTTAAAGGTTAGATAAGACTGCTACAGGAAAAGGACCGACCAGCCGATAGATAAGGGTGACCTTCTTATTGATTATTATAGTAAAACTGGCCTCAGTTTACAAACTTGAGGATGATCAGTGCTGATGACATTGAAACATCCTAGCTTTCTCAGTTGAGAGTGACTTTGATCTTCTGCTTCTCAACGTTTTTGGGTTTGAGCCTCCAATTTGCAATGCTATCGTAAGAGTAACGCTGCTTCAAGAATCACTGTCCTCACACTTAGAAGAGAGTTGTCCAATGAACTTGCTTTTTCCCAAACTTATCCTATTTTGTTTTGACAAAACTCATCCTAATTTGAGAATTTCTTTCATTAAAAAGTTACTTAACATATATATAATATTAAAAAAAAAATAAATTTTAAAAAATAATATCAAATTTTATTGTATGACGATAACACCAACAAAATAATTTCAACCCAACATTAATATTCGAAATTATTTATTTCTAAAACAGCTCATGCATTATGATAGTTTCCTTCACGTGAAAGTGAAATATTATTGCATTAACAGATCTGACTTTAAAATTGTGATGAAGAAAATCTTGCTTGTCGACTCGAGAGGGAGTAGGACAGACAAAGCAGACGCAAAAGTAAAGTGGGTTGGCATTAAATTGCATTTCGTGACAATTCAAAGGTGTTGGTGTCGTGTCATAATCATACAACGTATTTAAAGTGTGGTCCCATTATATATACGGAGATGCCTCGCCGGCCAATGGCGCAGGAGATATCTAACTGCCAAAACCCCCAAAATTTGTGACTATAAAAATACGCCTTTTCAAATTTCAACCCCTTTACGAAAGAAATTGCCCTTTTAGCTTGTCATTGAATAGTGAAAAAATAAATTGCGGATATGTATTAACAGTATTTTGCTTTTACTTTTCTTTCTTTCTTTTTTTTTATGGTGTTTAAAGTATCATTTACTAAGGTTTATTTTTAAACTATGTGATTATTATTATTATTATTATTATTATTATTATTATTATTATTATTATTATTATTATTATAGGAAGACATGTTCAATTCAAATCCGTATAACATAAACACATATGCTTCACCTCCAATTTTTTATATGTATTTAATATATTAATTAAGTCATTAATTATTTAATATATGCATTGATATACAATTAAAAAACCTTTTTCACAGACAATAAAATATCAGTTTATTTAACATATTATTTATTAAATATCTAGAAGAAAATAAATAAATAAATATTAACATAATAAATATTGCACAAATAAGAGGGTGCAATAGAAAAAAAAAAGCATGGACAAGTCACCAAAACAAAATTACAAGAGTTTTATCTATTGGAAAAGAAAATTTTATACAAAAATATTCTATTCCACTCATTTTAATTAGTTGACGGTTGATTGAAGCTTAATCAAAGCATAACAAGTTTTATAAATTTAAAGAAGATTCATCAGAGCTGCAACACTTCCTTTCCCTGTACATGGATTAATGACAAAACAAAGGAAAGGAAAATATTTATAACTACTTTTCAATGTCCCATTGTATTATTTTGAGTCCCACCATACATATTTAGTCCATATTTAATATTTTTGTCATGTGCTTGAAAAGGATTACATAATATTGACAACCCATCACTAAATCAATGCGGACAAAGTCTTTCTTAAAATCACTTCCAATGAAAGATAACAAAATGTGATCTTTAAATAGAGTGGTGATCTTAAAAGTTGTATCCATGTTCATGCACAACAAAAAGTTTGTCTAAAGTGGGTCTTTTCTTGCTTTAATTTGACATCAACAAAGTTGAGGATATTGCAGTAAAACCATAAAAATGGATTTCTCCTCCTTTGTGATTTTGTTTGGAGAAAAAATTAAATAAAAATTGGAAGAGTGTTGAGGAAAAGCTCATCACCTTCTTGGTAGTTTTAAAGCTATATATGAATGGGAAAAACCAAAATGTGATAAGTGTGCTGCCTACAAGGGATGGTGCTGATGACCTACACAAAGAGAAAACACTAGTAACGATAGACGAAGGTCGCCAAAAGACACTGATATTTTAGTCAATAGGGGTATAAGTAAAAAGTTTATAATAATATGTCTTAGGTTCTTGAAAGCATATCCAGTGGCCTTATATAGCAATACAATTAGGGGTAAAATGATCTGAGGGACTAGATAAAGCTACATCATTAGCAACTATATGAAATAATGACGTGACTAGAGGTACAATATTATTTATACGCTTGACAATGTTAGTGGCCCAAGAATGGGAGTAATATTATATTGATATCAAAGGATGTCAGGTAGTTAGTACGGAAAGAACATGGCAAAGCAATCACCGGAGTGGTGCATGCAAAAGGGCAATGCAAAAGGCATGTTGGTGGTCTGTGGAAAGAGCATCCAAGGTATCATGGGCAAAGCCTAGGTGGCAAAGAGGTTAGTGGATTTTTAAGCAATATCATTTGCCCTTCTCACCTTTTGAGCTTCTTGTGAAGGGACTCAATGTCTGGTTTCTCTTGCTGACGTGGAGTGATAATCATCTTAAGCCTCTTGCATGATTGATGGCTATATGCAATAAATGTTTTACATTTTTCCAAGCATGTTATTATTATAGTCTTTTTAGTGTCTCTTGATATGAGTTGTTGCTTCAAAATGATTTGTTTTGGGGAAACCCCAACCATTGGATCAAGTAAGTATTTAAGCTTTTTTCCTTTCTTCCTTCCTTACTCTTTATTCAAATCTTCAAGCATTCTTCAGCAAACCAGAGCTTCCTTTGTGACCTTTCATTCTTATGACTATTTCTAACATTCTGTTTAGGGTTTGTTATCTTTTGTGGTGCTTTTTTGTTGTTTCTCGGCTTGTGATTGTGGTTATGGTAAGTTTTCATTCTCCTTCTTTCCTTTTGGTTCATCAATGCATGATTGGTTTAATTATGTTTCAATGTTGTTATTTTTTGGCAGTTTACAATTTCTTCCTTCCCTTACACTTTCACATTGTTTTTCAGGTGCATTTGCTTTTTATTTTTTTGGTTGATTTTCTTGTCTGTTAGGGTAAAGTCACGGTGTCTTCTATAAGCAATTAAAAGGGTTCCCCTAGCATTAAAGCCATTGTGGTAGTTCTGGCGTCTTCTTGGAAATTGATTGCTAAGAGAAAGACCTTGATTTTGGATGGCAATGGTTTGAATATGTCTTCTTACACCACTGAATGTAATCAAGTTGATTTAATGCTTTCTCACAATGTAAAGAGGTTGAAATGTCTTCTTTCTCCCCTTCAAGCTTACAAGTTGGGGGAGAAGATAGGGACAGCGAGATAGATCTAAGTTGGGGGAACCCATATGATCGCCACACACAGCATGTGCATCCACCAGTAATTCCCTGGGGCACTAAGTTTCATGACAAAGATGGGATGGAGAACGCAGTGAACGTGGAAGATGACACTTGTAGGTTAGGATTTGTAGATCTGACAATAAGGAGGCAATGGCCAATAATCACTGTGATGTATCAATTTGACCTGACCAAGTCCGAGAATGTTATTTATGGTGGAACCTACTACAAGGGGCGATTTAGTTTATATGGTTGTCGCCTGATGAATGTCTCTATAACTATGACACCTTATTCTTCATACATCTAATGGCATACATCTTAAAACTTCAAGTCATCCCACCATTTACTTGGCTTGAAAGGGAATTGATAACAATGATAGGCATCACCCTCTCATCTTACATATAATGGTTGGCTTATAATGAAGGCGGCCCAAGCAGTTTTCTTTTTAGTGGAGAGACACCTGAATTTGGAGGCATTCTATCATATTTTTAGCAGGGCAATCCAAGATGGAATGGCATATTTTCAGGCTCACCCTTTACATGATATCTATAAAGGGCTTAAAATGGTAACCAAGATGCCTTCTAATTCGAAGATAAAGAAAGATGAGTTTTTTCAAGTGGAGGCAACACAAGGTTCCCTGTACCTTCCTTACTAGTTAAATCCTAAAGGGTGATTTCACTTTCTTATGAGATAACAACAGTTGATTCAAAGCCTAATTTTTATGGATGTCATTGAGCATGCCAAAGGGAAACTAAAACTACTATCCTTACTATTTTGAGGCTACTACAGAAGAATTATCATGATTTCTCTAGCGACGTTCTTTTATATTTCTATTGCTTTACCATTGTTTATTTTTTTTCTTTTGTTTGGTGATGCTAACTTTTTATGCTCTGTGTGGGTGTTTACATAAGGATGGTGATGAGCATTCTCATCCTTCCTCCCTATTGTTCTAATGGCAGGATGAAAATTCCCATAACTTCTCCACATGGCTCCCTGGCGAGAGCTATCATTTAGACAATAGTCACTGCCATTGCTCCAACGAGTCAAGTAGTAGTAACTAATCTAGTTGGTTAAGCCAAGGCAATAACCATGAAAGGAGCCATCGCAGTGGCCAAAGTGAGGGGAGCTCTGATATTCCCAAAGATCAAGGCGAGACTCCTAGAGCTCCAAGGGTTTATTTGGTGATGAGAAGCATGAGAAATGCTAAAGGGAGAGAAGACTTAAAAGCTAGCATAAAGGCAGTCATAAGGAGATAAATGATGGTGAGCTCCAAAGATCTTCCCGCATTCAAGAATAATCCAATTATTAGCAACAACAAAACCTTCCCACATAACAATGACATATCAAAACTATTGATGTGAAGGCTTGGAAGGAGGACTAGAAAGCTCTTTTGACTTTTTCCCTTCTTGCAATGACAGAGCATCCATTGCATCAGCTCCAAATTGATGACCTAGTAGGGGAGGTTCTAGAAAGGGCGTAAAGAGCTATAGATAAAGTTAAGTGCATGGTTGGCACAACTATGTAAGATCTCTTCGAGCATAGGTGACCTCACATGGAAAACCACAATATGGGTTGTTCTCTAGGTGAAAAAGAAAAATAATTAAAGAAAAAGACAACACCCTTGCCAGTGTCATCGTGAAATGTGAAGCTACAATGAAAGAAAGAGACCAAGTCATTTTTTTAACTCGTGCACTATTAAGAAAGATACGAGGGAGCTTAAGGAGAAGGTAGCAGTGCTCAATGCCTAAATTGCCTTAGCCAATGAAGCGACAATGAAGGTGAACAACGAAAGGATCCAGGCCAAAGGTTGTATGGCCTTGTTGGAGAAGGAACTAGAGAAGGTGAGGGTGACACTAAAAATGGTGAAAGGGGGAAGTTGATTGGTTGAAAGGCAAAAATGAAAGAATGAAGGCTAATAAGTTAAGGAATTACCATGGCTCTTGGAATAATATGATCTACCATATTAGGAGGAAAAACCCTGATGTTGTCCTTGACCTCTCTTGGGTAAACTATTATGATGACTACATAAACATAATCAAAGTAGACTCATTGGAGGGCATCTATGAGGATTTGGAGAAGCTTCTCTTCTTCCTTATTCCAACAACCTCGTGCTCTGAGATCAAAGGAAGAACTCAAGTGAAACCTTGGATAATAGCAATGGTGTTGATGGTGAGGGCAAGAACGTCATTAATGGCAGTGATTATGACCAAGTAGAGAACCCTGGAGATGGTGGCCTTGATCATGATGTGAAGCAGGTTCAAATTCGTGATTAAGTTCATAATGTAAAGAAAGTTGTTGAGCCAGGTGATATCAATACTAGCGTGAATGTTAAGGACACTAGCAATAATGGCAACTTGGATATCGAAATCATAAGCTTGCTGAACCCTTAAGCGAATGTCCACTCTCTTGTCCCTTACTCCAAAATTATAATGAAGGTTACTAAAATTCAAGAGTAAAATCTTGCAATAGTTTAATTATTATTTTTTTATTTTATGGCCATGCCCTAGACATAACTACATATTGCGAAGGGCTTTTATGCCTTGGGTGCTTAGTTAAATATTTTTCACTTTTGTTTATCTGTTTTGCTTCACTGTGTGTTTGCTAGATTTTTTATGGTGAAGGCTTTAATAACCTTTGTTGCATTAATCTTTAATGGCAAAAAGCTCCAACAGCCTTTGTTATCTAAATTTCTTTATGGTGAAAGGCTCTAATGGCCTCTATTTCTTAAGTTTTATGGCAAAAAGCTCCAACAACCTTTGTTGTTTGAATTTATTTATGGTAGAAGGCTCCGATGGCCTTTGTTTCTTAACCTTCATGGTGAAAGGTTCCAATTGCCTTTATTATTTGAATTTCTTTATGGTAAAAGGCTCTAATGGCCTTTGTTTCTTAATTTTTATTACAAAAAGCTCTAACGGCCTTTGTTATATGAGTTTCTTTATGGCAAAAGGCTCTAATGGCCCATGTTTCTTAACTTTTATGGCAAAAGGCTCTAACAGCCATTGTTATCTGAATTTCTTTATGGCAAAAGGCTTCGATGGCCTTTATCATCTAAATTTCTTTATGGCAAAGACTCTATGGTCTCTGTTTCTTAACTTTTATGGTGAAAGGCTCCAACAACCTTTGTTATCTGAATTTCTTTATTGTGAAAGGCTCTAATGGCCTTTATTTCTTAACTTATATGGTGAAAGGCTCTAACAACCTTTGTTACCTGAGCAACTAAGCTAAAGACCTTATCACCATAAGCGTATGGCAACCTATGAGTTTGTCTATTAAGCTAAAGAGCTAAGCACCATGAGCACGAGGCATCCTCATGAAATTATTCTACCATGTTGAAAAACAAGTTACTATGGACATAGGGTTATCCCATGAAATTGTACTACTAACTAAAAAGTGAAGCACCATGAGTGTAAAGCTAACCCATGAAATTGTCTACTAAACTAAAAGGCTTAACACCACAAGCATGAGGCAAACTCGTGGAATTTGTATGTGCAACTTGTTAGTCTAAGATAGGTGCCTTAGGGCCAATTTGATCGGACTCTATTACATCTATAACTATACATTCTATGGATTTGGATATCAAAGGTTATATATTCATCTTATATTGCATTCATTGTGCATTGTATACTTAAGATGAAGTCTATGGTAAGAAGTTAATTCATTCAATCAATCCTATAAGGGGTTATGAGATTGTGAAGGTGATTGTTAATAAT
>JANHAO010027478.1:0-10899 GCA_026873985.1 Saraca asoca | reverse complement strand
TTTCTTAATACAATTTTTAATATAATTATTGAATTATTAACATTTGTTGGAGAGAGAGAGAGAGAGAGAGAGAGAGAGAGAGAGAGAGAGAGAGAGAGAGAGAGAGAAAAGAAGGAAGATAGAATCAAATTTTCAAAAGAATTAGAAGAGACTTTCAAAATCATAAATTATCCTATTTATCAAAGAGAGAAAGAAAGAGAGAACGAGCTCACAAGCTCTTTAGGTTTAATTTGGGACTTACTTCTGTTGGTCCCAAAAATATAAATCTTCCTTTCTTTTTTTTTTGGCAAACAAAAAATATATACTCTTTTGAAATAGATTGGATTCTCTTTTATTTGTAAAGCAAAAGTCATTGAAGAAAATTGTCTTTGAAAGTTTACTGGATAATCAAGATTAGATTAGAGTTATTGATAAGATGTGATATTGGATTAAGAAACAATTAAACTAGAATTCCAACACAGCATAATTATAAAGAACAGTAATATCAAAATTGCAGTGAACCAGTATTACAACAGAACATCAGAATTGTAAATGCAAAAAGATAAATATCCAATAAAGAATAATAAAGAACACAAGATTTTTAAAGTGGTTCAACTTCAACTAAAATCGCAGTTGAAGTCTACATCCACTAGATCAATTCTCAATCATATGACCACTTTTATTAACAATCACAAGAATTAACTGGGCTCATGCCCACCAGTTTACAACACGAGACTTTCCAAGCCTCTTGTTAACCTATTACACCACAAGATTTGACTAGGCTCTTGCTAACCTATTACACAAGATTTAGCCAAGCTCTAGTTAACCTAAATACAACAATTCTTTTATCTCATACAGACTATGATCAACCTTATAACCTAAAGATATTCCAAGAATTCTTTACAATCTTTAATTAGTTGTAATCAACCTTACAACTAAAGAAGATACAAAAGGAAGATCAACATTTTCCTTTGTATTTCTAATTCCTATCAACCTAGAAATCTGAAATGTAATTAAGAAATAGGATAAAAGAAAACAATACCACAATTGAGATGGATTTCTTAATTAACTAGTTGTGTGATCTTCATAAATTTGATCCAAAATCCTTAATTAATTGAAGCTTAAAGAGGTAGAATTTATCAATTAAAGCTCAAGTTTTTCTCTCTATTTTCACGCTTAAGATATGAGAAAGGTTTATATGAAGTTTCATGCTAAAAAGAGAGTGAGAGGCTATTTATAGTTGTTGTAACTAACTTTTAAGTCTTGAATTAATTAGTGAATCGATTTGTTGTAGTTACCAACTAATTAATCGATTAGTAAATGGATTCTCTTATGAAGATCATGAAGAAGTTCATAACCGAATTGATGCATGAATCGATTTAGCTTGTTCAGTTAAAAGATCATGAATTGATGGCCTAATTGATTCAGAATATTTTCTAATATTTTGGTAAAGTATTTAAAAAAAAAACTTTTCTTCAAGAATTGATTACCTAAATGATTCAAGTAGATTTCATAAGTTTTCTAGTATGAATCGATTTGTAAATCAATTCACATAGTGAAAAATAATTTTTATAAAACTTGTAGTTGTGAAAGATCATTTGAAAACTTAGTTTGAAAAATATTTTATTTAAGTTCATTTCACTTGATTCATTTCTACCTCAGTTTAATTATTTTAGCAAGTTATTTGATCAAATCTGCTTAGAATACACTTACAAAAGATCCTAGAAAAATAATAAAAATACTAAGACTACTATTAGATCTCTTGATCTCTTAAATGTCTCTTAATCAACTTGCTTCTACAAAATGAACAAATACTCAAAGTACATAATTAGATCGTGATATCAATTAAAATTATTTTTCAACATTAAAATTAAAAATATATGCTAGCAAGGCTAACAAATTCAACCATCCATATTTGAACACAAACAATTCATTAATGTTATAGGCAAAAAAGGACCTTTAGAGAATGAGACAAACTCGAGCCCAACAGAGGCTAAGTTACTCAGCCTGCTAAAGACGCCTAACGAGCTCCACCTCGCTTACCACTAGAAAGTGACACAGTGAGGTCATCACAAGATCGGCTCGCCAAGCAGTCAATCGTCCTGCTTAAGCTCGCTATTCTGCTATAGTAGCATCAAGCTCGCTACAGCGACCTTCTATAGCGACCCCAAGTTAAGAACCCCAGCTCAAAGTAACAAACACCTCATATGGTAAAGCAATACCGAGCAGCAGGCACATACAGGTGCAGATCTACAGTCGATAAGAGGGGCCCACCCCGCAAACAGAAGCCTGCAACAGTCGAATTGTAGTAGTTTGTCAGTCTTTTCTATTTACTTCTTAATGTAATACAACTGTAGCTTGTAACTAATATATGTAACTCTTCCTTCCCTATAAATAGGAATGCATTGTTAGAATAGGGGAAAGAGGCTAGAAACATATATACCAAAACTCTATAAAATCTTTTCTAAAATATTAATAAAAGCTCTACCATGGATGTAGGGTCCGGTACCACCCGGATTTAGTCGAACCACGTTAAAAACACCACGCCACCCTCCTTCTTCTTCCTTTCCTTTTGTCTCCTCACATTTTGGAAGCAACATTGGATCTGCAAATTCACCCCCATTGGCCAGAATCTTGGATCCTCCATATGAACCAAATTCTGACGTTAACATTTTTGGCATTGTCTGTGGGGATCTATCTGCTCTCTGAAGTCTTCATTACAAATCAACAATGGCTAGAGGAAGAACCACTCAGAGTTCGACCACTATAGCTCCCTAACCAGTGGGCACACCCACTGTAGAAGCTCACCAGAACTCCACTACTGCCCCTGAAACTCAAAAGGCTCAAACGCCTAACTAACCCCAACCGGCCCTCAAAAACGCAGTCAAAGAGTTGGCTGAAATTGTCAAAGCATTGGCATAGGCTCAAGCTCGAAGCACACAAAGATAAGAAGAAATCATGACCTAGCTCCAGCAGCTCCGCAAAGAGGCTTAAAATGAGACTCATGAAAACCATGACAGTCAACAACTGGGGGGCTCCCAACGAGCACAAAGCTCTACCTCTCAGCCCCAATCACAGGACTAGATAATAGAGGAAATCCTTCGCAGGCTCAAACAGCTAGAAGAGCACCCACGGCTTCAAAACAACTAACCTCACCACGAGGAGAGTTCACCATTTTCTATGGAGATCGAGACGCTGCCTCTCCCACAGAAACTCAAAGTGCCCACGATCCCGCTATATGATGGGAACAACGACCCAAGTGACCACCTGGATGCATTTAATGTCCAAATGGATCTCCAGACAACTGACCCCTGGTAAAATGTCATGTCTTCCCAGCCACATTAGGAGGGGTATCTCAAACATGGTTCAAACACCTCCCAACTCACAGCGTTAGCAGCTAGGAAGAATGCCAAAGAAAATTCATTAACTAGTACCGGGCTCTCAAGAGACAGCTCACACCTCTTTGCCATCTCGCAATGATCTTCCGGTGCAAGAACGAACCATTGAAAGATTACATAGCCTAGTTCAGGCATGAAGCCAACTCCGTGGAAAATTCTTCAGAGGAAAGCCTCCTAACAACCATCTCAGTGGGACTTCGTAAAGACAAAAAATTGTACAAAAGCCTCTTCAAGTCCCCAGCTCAATACCTCATTGAATTCTATGAGTAAGCTACCAAACAAATAAGATGGGAAGAGACCTTCAGAACGAAGGAACCCAAGCAGAATGTTGACCCCAACGGTCCCATCACGAGCAAAAAGAGGGGTAGCAAGAGCCACGACGACCCCACTCCCCAGCTCACAAAGAAAGTAAAGCCTCAATGATCCAAAGCTCGCTTCAAAAGCTATAGCATCCTGTCTGATGCATAGAATAAGATCTTTACCATAGAAAAACACAATGAGGACTTCAAAAGGCCTAGACCAATGAGAGACTCCACCAACTTTAGAGATGCAAGTAGATTCTGCGCTTATCACAACGAGGCTGGACACACCACCTTAAAATGTCGGGCACTAAGAGATGCCATTAAAGACCTTATCAAAAGAGGCTGATTACAATGTTACGTGATAAGATCGTTAGAGTCGCAAGCTCAACAAGCTCAGCAAATCGTTACCGAAGAGCCTGAGCCCTCCATTAAGACCATATTCTAATCCTGTAATATTTCCTTGAGATTGATGACAATGAGTTGTATGAATCACTTAATGCTGAATCAATGTAAGTTGTCGATTGGCTGAAAAAGCACTATCCAAACAAAGAGTTTTCACTCCTCCGTTGCAAGGATTCATCCGGGTGTAAGATGGTGCAAGGCCTACCTCGTTGATACATCCAGAGCAAACCAAGTCCCACAAACTATGACTGAGAATTCCCTAACCATTAAGTAATGGGCTTGTTGTGGTATAGACGTGCAACCTTGCTATACGATGAGCTATCGTCTCGATTACTATAAAACCTGTCTGAGGGTGAGACGACCTAGAGCCTACCTCGTGTCCGAGGGTGAGACAGCCTCAGAGCCTACCTTGCATCTAAGGGTGAGACGACCCAAAGCCTACCTCGCGATAGCACAAAATAAAACCTGTTCGAAGGTGAGACGACCTAGAGCCTACCTCGTGTCCGAAGGTGAGACAGCCTAAAGCCTAGCTCGTGTCTGAGGGTGAGACGACCCAAAGCCTACCTCGTAATAGCACAAAACAAAACCTATCCGAGGGTGAGACGGCTCGAAATCCTACCTCGACAACGTATTCAATTCGAACAATAGATGACCAGCTCATCGCATGGCAAGGATCCCAAAACAAATTCATCGCAGCTCTCATATATTATATATATTCATGGCCAACATACGACTAGAAAGTCGCAGCTCTCATATGAGCCCCTTATCAGTTGTAGCTCCCATGCGACCTGATTCACACTCGCCAAAAGTAACCAAACAAAAGGCAGAAAAGTTAAAAGCACAATCGATTGGCCAAAGAGACATTTCATTAATCATCAGAAATATACAAGTGGTGATACATGAAGCATCCAATACAGCTTTCAAAATCTACACAAAAGAACTTATATAGCAAAAAACCTCAATGAGGCAAAATTACATCAGATGAAGAAGAAATACAAAAACAAAGGCAAAAAGCCTGCAAGCCTAACATTACCACTCCGACAAGAAAGCGATAAACTGGCTAAATCAGGAGGCAAACTCCCACCAATAGGAAGACTAGTAACTCCACTCTGTAGTCTTCCCATACCCGATCAGCGGTTCCTCCGAGACCAAACCCAGCACAGCTCAAACAAGCACCAAGAGTCCCAACAGCTACGCTGGATTCTATGAAGGGAGCTGGGGAAGATAGTCTAAGATCAGCACAAGACTCCCCAGGAGCCCGCTAGATGAATCCTGCGGTGAAGCCACGTGCAACAGGCTATCCATGCCTCCCAAAACTCTATAACAGGTCATCCATATCTCAACAAGCTCTGACGGAAACCAGGCAATGAAAAATACAGAGGGCTCTTTAGCCTCTTCCATTGAACTTTCCTATGGCAAAGAAGGAGAAAGCCCCCCTTTCAGGTATAAAAAGACTAACTCGATCCACGAAATAATCCAAAAGATATCTGGCTGATCTTCATCAACAGCCCAAAACGAGCAGCAATGCAATGCCAACAGCCAAAAATGGCAAAATAAAAGAAAGTATGGCCTAAAGCAGAATGAAAAGACATCCGAAGTGATAGTCCAGTCAAGCAAGGACTCTAACTGGAGATAAGAACAAAGTCTCAAAAAAATTGCAACTCCCAATTTGCAAAGCAAACCAAGAGTTGAGGGGTTTATGTTATAGGCAAAAAACGGCCTTAAGAGAATGAGACAAACTCGAACCCGACAGAGGCTAAGTTACATAACCCGCTAAAGATGCCCAACAAGCTCCACCTCACTCACCGCCAAAAAATGATACAGCGAGCTCGTCACAAGATCGGCTCGCCAAGCAGTTGACCGTCCTGCTCGAGCTCGCTATTCCACTACAGCAGTACCGAACTCGCTACAGTGACCTTCCATAGCAATCCCAAGCTAGGAACCCCAGCTCGGAGTAACAGACACTTTGCATGGTAAAGCAATACCATGTGGCAGGCACATACAAATGCAAATCTACAACCGACAAGAGGGGCCCACCCTACAGACAAAAGCCTGTAGCAGTCGAATTGTAGTAGTTTGTCTATATTTTCTATTTATTTCTTAATATAACATAATTGTAGCTTGTAATTAATGTATGTAACTCTTCCTTCCTCTATAAATAGAAATGCATTATTAGAATAGGGGAAAGAGGCCAGAAACATATATGCCAAAATTCTGTAAAAATCTTTTCTCAAATATTAATAAAAGCTCCACCATGGACGTAGGGTCCAATACCTCCCGGATTTAGCTGAACTATGTTAAAAACACTGTGCCACCCTCCTTCTTCTTCCTCTCCCTCCGTCTGCTCACACTTCAGAAGCAGCATTGGATCCGTGAATTCACCCCCATGGTCGAAATCTAGGATCCTCCATACGAACCAAATTTTGACATCAACAATTAACATTGGTGCAAACTTGTACACTTGATGGTTAGACCTGGCTATTTTTTATTCCTTAAATGCTTTTATAAGTGAATAAAATCTCTATTTCTCTTATCTTCTTGAAATTTCAAGTTGCATGGTTATATGATTTTCATCAACCTTGTTTTAAAAAGAAATTGAATAATATTTAGAGCAAACCACTTATTCAAGATCTTTTAGCCCTTAGCTTTGAAATCATAAAAAAAATTAATTCTAAATAATTCATATATAAATTTGTTCATAAATTAAATTTTAGATGAATTAAATTTTATGTTTTTAATGATTTTAAATAAGGGATTGTAGAATTTTTTTTGTAATTTCTAATTTTCAATTTTAGGTTTTATGCTTAAAATCTTGTAAGAATTTTAGTGGTATGTGAGAAAATTCAAAAATGATCTTAAAGGGTATGCCATGTTGAAAGAGTTGAAAAATCAAATCTTGTCAAGAAGATCAATGATTTTCTATCATTGTTCAAAGTCAAGCATGATAAGATAAACTCCTTATCGATCAAAGTCAATAATGTTTACCTTATAAATGAGAAGAAATTAAAAAGAAGATGACTAAATCTAATAAGCATCATATATTGCTAAAATCTCATGTTTCTCTTTTCTAATCTCTAATTATTTTCCTAATTCATTAGTTTATTTAAGGAATTATGTTTTCCTGATCTTGTCAACTTGTACTTTTTAGATTGTGGGTGTTCACTCACAGTGTTTAAGTGAACTCATCCCTATTTATTTTTCATTTTTACAAGGTTTTAAAGATGAATTAGGATTACATTTTAAGTTATGCATTTGAACCCATTTGGCAGTTTATGTGCGATAATAAGTAAACAAATAATTGGAATAAGAAACTTAGTCCATGTCCATTGTGTTGATGGGCATAATGTTATGTTGCTAGTCTACGTGCATTGAGTTTGTTGTAAATATAAGATTTTGGATAAGGCATGTGGCCCTGCACTGTAGTATTGGCCTATGACCAATATTAAAAAAATAGGAGAGACTTTATTGAAATTTCAACAAGGTTAAATAAAATATTTGATAATTATTCAAGTTTGTAAGTTGATGTCTTTATTATGTCATGTATAAGTTGCATATTTTGTCTGTGAGGCTTGTAAGAAGTCATTCTGTATTGATTTCCTATATTAGTCACATGCCTAAATGGGGACATGACACTTTAATATCCCTTTTGCTGGTTTGAGGTAATTGTTTTCATGATATTGAAGATCGTTTTGAATAACTTCTATATTTTTTTTTAATAAAATTATGTGCTTAGGAATATTTAAGGTTTGTAAAAATGTAATTTGAAAAAATTTTAAAACATGATTTTTTTTTACAAAAAAAAACTTATAATTTCATAGTATTTATTTCTAATATTTTAACTTATTAAATTATTTTAAAAATTATAATGAAAATATTTAAAAATAATTATATTTGTTTAAATACTTTGATATGTAATTATTTATTTTAACTACTTGATAATTATTTAGCCTACTTTACTATAAAATCTAAATTATAAATATTAATGATATTTACTATGCTTTATTAAATTAGATCTTAAATTTAACTGAAATGTATTTAAGGTATTATTTTAATAACCTTTGTTATTTGATATGTATTATTGATATATTAGTTTTAATGAAAGAAAATCTAAAAATTTAGTTTCACTTATTACACTTAATTTATATAAATTAAATATGTTCTTTTGAGCTAAAATTTTTGTAGAATAAATTCATGACTTTACCCTAGTTTTATAATATTTTTTTTCTTTTTCTTCCATTTTTCCCCCATTTTTCTTTCTTCCTTTTTTTTTTTGGCATTCTCCACACCCTTCTTCCCGTGTTCTCATCTTCTCTCTCTTCGTCGGATTATCCTGTGTCACTCCAACATCATCCTCCTGACCACCATCCCCTTATTTTATCCCTCTCCCATCATCTCTCACCACGCGATCTCTACCCTTTCCACCGTCCTCCCTCCCTTATCGGAACCATCAAAGTCAGCCATCTAAGCCACAACCCAATTGGTGTCGCCAACGGCCTCTACTGCTTATTTGTTAGTGAGGTTATCTGACAAATTTTTTGTATTTTTTTATAAATTCAAAGTTTGTTTTTTATTGAAGTTATAAAATTTTCCTTATTTCTAATTTTTATTGTGTTCTTAAATTCAGGTGTTTAAATTGAAGTTTTCGTATTAATATTAGAAATAATGAAATTTAAGAAAAGAGTCAAGGTAGTAGTGTCAAGCAAAACAGAGGTGTTTTTGGCTTTTCATGCGTTCAAATTGAAGTTTTCCAAATTAGTCCATGAGATATTAGATTTTTCTCAAATTTTATCTCTCGTTAAGAGTGTCACCTGAGTCATCCGTTATCAATTTGATTGGCACACCAACAAAAAAATAAAATTGAACAAATTTGAATAAGTAATAGGTGAAATTGAGAAAAAATAGTCCACATTGATAAAATTGAATATAAGAGAAGAAAATTGATGTTTACTCTTCCCCCAAATCATGATTATGATGTCGGGTATGGGTTAAATTAATTGATTGTGGGTTCATGGTGATACTGGAAGCAATTAGACCACACCAAACAGGCACTTTGCCTATTTCTAACGTCAAATCTTATCTAGAGTTTTAGAAGATTACATTCAGCCTAATCTTTTTTGCAACAAAAGAACAGTTTTACTTATCCCCGAAAAAAAGAACAGTTTTACTTTCATCACTGACCTCAACGATTCAAGTTTGAAAAACACATTCTGAAGTTGTAAAATTGCATGCTTCAAACTTTGGTTCTCTCCAACCCGTACCTGCAAGCATGATTTTTAATGTATTTTCTCCACTGATGAAAGTAAATAATGCTTTAAAACTATGTCTCTTCTTTTCATTCATAATTTGCAAGATAAAAGGCACAGTGGGACCTGGTTTATGTTATACATGGCATATGCTAAATAGGAATAGAAGAAAGGAAAACTTTACAGAGTGTAAACCTGGCTGTTTCTGATAGCAACTTAACTTCCTCTCCTAAGTTTTGGTTTACTTATGTTTCTTCTTCAGGGTCGGATCATTCCAATCGTTAGGGAAGTTTTCTAGCTTCGTGAACAGAAACACTGACGTATCTCTGGGGGTAATGCAGAGGCCATATTCATTTGGTTTCTAGGTATAATGTTCCTCTACCTGACAAAGGAAGGAAAGCTCACATCAGAAAATTCGGTGAAAGAGCCCAATCCAAAGTTTCTAACCTAAGAATCGAGTTCGCATTTAGCATAAGTACTAAATAACGTTGCGCAATTCTTGCCATAATGGCGATCTGCTATGGAAGAGTAGTTCAAACTGGATTGCCGTCGCCGTTGCTGAGAATACACCCCACTGATGATATGTTATCATTTTGCTAGATGGGTCTTGAACCTGCTCACATTTTATGATCGGCACAACCAATACTATTTTCAGTCAAAAATGCTCAGAGCTAGCTTTATAAAAAAAAAAAAAGAGGAAACATGCACATATTTTATTAGGGTTAAATAATTCATTTGATTAAAAATAAATATAATTATTTTAATAAAATAAATATAATTATTAATTTTAGTATTTATTTATAAATTTTATAATACAAATGTGTATTAGAAAATATAATCCCTTCTGATTATTAAAGAGAAGGAGGCTTGTTATGAAAGAACAAGATTAGTAATTTTATTCATTTATCTATTTATTTATGGATATCCACTCGTAATAAATAGATATGAGTATGAGAAAAAATATTCGTAAACGAATATAGATATAAAAATTATATTCGTAATGAATACGGATATAAGAAAATATTTATATTCATATCTATTTATTTATTTAAATAAAAAAAATTTATTTTTTTAATAAATACTAATAAAAAATGTTATTAATTAAAAATTCAAAATAAATATCTTTAATTTTGTTAGAATTATAATAAAATTTCTTATTTTTTAAAAGTATCTATTCAACGTCGTAGGAAGCTAATAGAGATTAAAACATAAATTATTCTATTTCTTTTTTAATATAAAAAATTTAAGTTCTGATAGGTATAGTCAAGGGTATGTCTACACCTATAGATACATATCAGAATCTATTATAATATTTATAAGTACAAGGATATAGATAAAGAATTTTATAACGGGTATGGGTATAAATGTTGACATATTTATCCCCGAGTTACCATCCCTAGAAAGGAGTCTAGTGTTCAGACATTTCTCGTCTTTTGGCCCCGGTGGCTCGTCTCTACGGACCTTCTTCTTTTGAGCTTCCTTCCTTACCCAAAAATGAAGAAGCTCCTCCTCACAGTGAAATCGTGAGACCTGCAGAAGAGAAAGATCTACAAAACAACGTCTAGCTGCCTCCTT
>JANHAO010027477.1:0-10837 GCA_026873985.1 Saraca asoca | reverse complement strand
CATTCTAGGAATAATCTGTTAGTCACACTGTATAATTTTAGTTAGTTCTTGAAATGGTTTTCTGAAGAATTCATAGTTTATTAGTCATTGAGTGCAACTGATGAATTTGGACTTGGTTTTTGAAGTCCATACAACATGTTTAATAGATAGTTGAGATTTGAAAATGACATGAAAGAGAGGTTTTTTTTTAGCGATTGAAATAGCGATTGAAATTTTCGATCTCAAAAAATACAAAACAGCAACCAAATGAGCAGTTGATTAGCGACTGAAATAGCAACTGAAAATTTCGATCACTAAATTCAGCGACTGCCCAATTTCAATCACTGATTGTTCTGCGACTGAGGTTTTAGCTACTCCTTTTTTTCGATCGCTATTTGGTCGCTAAATATGTCTGCGACCAAAATTCAATTTTTATCGATCAATATATATATATATATATATAAAAGCTTCATTTTCTTTAAAGTAGGATATCACATGTTTTTAAAAAGCACATAAGTGCGTTAGCACACATTTCAAAAGGAAAAATATTAAATAAGGGTGCATTTGAGGGATATGATGATATAATACAAGGTAAGATAACGAAAGAATAATGTCTGATATTATTGAATGATCGATATATAATCGTATAAGTAACTTAATAATAAAATTTTATCCTATTATTTATTTACTATTAGACATATATATAACATGGTAATATTAAAATTTCTATCTGAATAAAATTATCCTTATTCTTAAAAATAATTTATATTATAATTATTTTATATTATTTAATAGTTATAAATTTTTCAACATTTTTTAATGGAATTAGCAAATAATAAATTAAATCAATGCTTTGTTTGTATTTCTTTATATTTTTTCTTTTTAATCTATCACAACATGATGAAGCTACAGGAAAAACAAGAAGAAAAAAAAAAGAGAAGGATAGTAAATCTAACCAAAGGCAACTAATTTATTATGTCATTTAAAAAAGTGGGAATGAAAAGTATATATTAAGGATAAAGTGAGAATAATAAATTTTACTTGGTTGAACTATGATTGGAGTATATTTTAGTTAACAAAAATTGACATCTTGATTGTCAAAGATTAAGTGATATAAACATAGGTTAGGAGTAAGTGGAAATAATAAAATTTTCTTTAATCTTATCCTATTATAATTATTCTAAAAGGAAAAGATTAATTTATTCTATATTGATTATATAAAATAATTGAACTAAATTATATTATATTATCTTATATAAGTAGGGATGACAATGGATTGGGTTTGGGCAAACTTGACCCAGACCCGATTAAGACTCGCCATTCTAAACTCATTAGAGACCCAGATTTGTTAAAAACCTAATAAGACCCAACTCGAAAACTCGACAAGGACCCGTTTAAAATTAGAAAAATATAATTATGAATTTTTTAAATTAAAAAAGAAAATATAAAATAATTTTTTATTGACAATAATTGACTTATTATATAATATGTTATCATAATAGATTTAATATAATATCTAAAAAAGACCTAAGTCCCATTAAACATTTAATAGTTAGATTCAAATCTGAATCATTAAGCAGTAGATTTAATTTGAGTCTAATCCATTATTAAATTTTCATTGATTTAGACAAGATCCCTTAAGTTTAGATATTTTTACCATTCCTATATGTAAGACCAAAATATCTATTAAAACATGATAATATTTAAAAAAGATAATCATATGACTTTAAGTAATATTTTAATTATAATCATAAATAAAAAATCTAATAATTATAATTCACTTTCTTCACTCTAATGTAAAATCAACACTCTCATTTGAAGCCTACCCTTATTTAAAATATAAATATATACACACTAGATATGAAAAATCTATCATGAACACATGAGGCCTAAAATTTTAACAATTGGATTGCATTGAATCGGTGGTCACAAGCATAATTTAGCAAGGCCAAATCTTTGAAATCATTTCAATCTTTAAATTTAGAGTGTGTCTTACTATCTAAATTAAAAAATCTATTAAAGATAAATATCCGTGACAATGTTTATAAATTAACATTAAACTGAACACGGCCAAATATTTATTCAGTGAATTCATATCTTAGTCCTTGATTTGAATTATTATAGGAACATGTTTTCCTGGGTCAGTTTCTCTGAGCCCGGCCCGCCTTTTGTCTACAATAATAATGCTTCTTCATAATTGCTTTGTTTGTGCTTCTTTATTTCGTTTTTCTTTTTACTGCAACAATAGTCTTAATTTCAATCATGTTCAGCCAGCTTCACACTGAAAAACTTCTATTGCATGCGTGTAATTAGGGTAATTTAGTTAGATTTTACTTTATTACCACATTGTTTAAAATATGCCAATGTGCATTATAGAAGAATGATCTTATAAGAAATAAATCTATGTATCCTTTTTCCTCCATATTTTAAAATAAATAGGATAAACGTATTATTTATTTCAAATCATATGATAGTAAAATAATAAAAGACCAAATAAAAATGGAGTTAAAACTTTTTCCCTAATAAAAATTCTTTAAATTTGTAATAGATTGAACCTCGAAAAACATATTACATTTTAAAGAGAGAAAGAGAGAATTTCCTGAATTCTATACTCATACCTTTATTCTATTTACACTTCACATACAGGCATGAACAATACGTAGCATGGAGGTACAAATTAATTATCGAGTAAAAATTTTGATGAGCACAACACAACGATTACAATTGGAACTTTTATTTTTAATAATTTTTACTATATAATATTTTTTATTATCATATTAAATAGGTTAACAATTAGTTAAAAATTGATCTTACTTATTTTACACTTATTAAACAAGATTCGTTTAGATTATGTTATATGGTAACAATTAGTGATAGTAACATGATTCATGCCCAACGGATATTGGGATTTTTTTTAATCCACTTTGAGTACGAGTATTAGTCTTAAGAAATGGTATTAAGACGGCCACCAAAATTTTTGTAACATCCTTGTTAGGTATGAATATGGGTACAGAAATTGCACCATCTAGTCCTTCTTATATTTATATATATTTAGTATATAATAATATAACTATTAATTGATTTAATATATTAAATTATATTATTTTTAACACTATAGTCTTATCACTAATAATATTCATGTATAAATAAAATAGATATGAATTTATAAAATACTTAAAAAAGTTAAAATAAATACGTGATAAATAATAATGAAAATTGATAAATATTAATTTGTAAGATATATGAAAATAATATAAGCAATTGGAGTTAGGATTATGGAGAATGCTTTGACGGTGAATTAAAATGAGATTGAAATCTCCTTATTAAGAATACATAACTTAGTTTATATAAATGAGTGATGCATAACTTGATCTTTTTGAATTTGGATTCGTTTGACTAGTTCTTGATCAAATCAAAAGGTCATGATTGAATAATTCAATTAATTGTCGGATTTATTTTGGGTTGTGTCAAAAATTAAAATTATATATTTTATTATTTTATTTAAATATCAATATTTTTTAAGATTAAAAATTAAAACTAAAATTTTATATTTTGGTTTGTGGTTTTGGCATTATTAGTATATATTTTTAGATAATAATTATTTTATTATTAATTACATTATGTAATCTTTAAATGACAAGGACATGAGGATTGAGGATTTTAATTCTCCCTCTAACCATTGAAACAATGTGAAGAAAATGAATTGTTCGGCTAACAATTTTTTATTGTGAAAAAGGGAGAGAGGCATGTGGGAAAAGTTAAGAGGTGAGTTCGGATACATTGGATCCGCATGAATGGTGGCAATGGTCAGACCGTGCAACCAAACAGACAAAGATAATGGGGCAAAGTAGGTTAATCGTATGGGCCTTGTTTGGTACAAAGGCTTAAGAGAACAAGTGGCAAGTGACGTCAGGTGCTGTCGGAGATGAAGGGCACGTAAGGCAGCCCCCATAAATGCCGACAGATTTAATTTTTCCGATATCGAGTCCGTGATGTCTTTAGTTGTCTTCTGTTCTTTGCTTCCTCTTCCGTTCCTTGTTGCCAGATATTGAAGCACAAACAACCCTACTCCCCAACCCAATCCAAACACACCACTCTCCTAACCCCATCTTCCTTTTTATATTTTCAGTTTACCCTTATCCTTGCTCCTTCCCTTCCCTTCTTTTAATTTCACGGCCAATTTGCATAGCCTTTTCAATAATTAATAACATTCCACCCAATAATATATATTTTTTTTTGTCAAAAATAGATTAAATTTTTACATAAGAAGTCACAAATGGTGTGTAGAATCTTTTTTCTCTGATTACTAAAATTATTAATATCGATTCTTGTAATCCCCTCCCTTTTTTCTTCTTAAAAAAGTAAGTCTAAAATTAAAATACCAAGATGAAAAGAGCGTTGCTGTTTTTCCTTTTGGTTAATTGGCCTTTCCTCCTTCCTTGATCCGTTGTTATCGTGAAAGCTAATAATTTTTTTCCCTAGAGTTACAAAACGAAGTGTTTTATGACAAAGAGAAGAAATTATAATAATAAAATTTGTTCACACGTTGTAGATGTTTTTGGTAAATATTGTATGCCCCGGTAATATTATAAGATTTAGTTTTGATATTTTTTTTAAAAAAATAATATCATCACTCCATCACAATGTATCATATATTAAAACAATTAAAATTATTTTATTACTAATAAATTTTACACAAATTTCAATGTTATCCTTTAAGATTTAGTTGAGCTATTTTATGCTATAAATTAAAAAAAAACACACACTCACATACAATTTTATTGAGGAGGCTAACTCTATTTTGATTTTTTAATACAAATTTCTACTTACATTGAGGTAACATTTTTATACAGTAAACCAAAAAATAAAGGGAGAAAGATCTGATGAAAGAAAAATAAGAAACAAATTAGCTAGTACCACCAAAATAAATTGGAAAAAGAAAAAGAAAATATAAAAAAATGTGATGTTTTTGAATATAATACAAGAGTCTTTATTGAAAATTATGTCACTGTAAATTTTTAAAGGTGAACATGTCATCCACACTGGGTGATAAATAATTTTTGTTCCAAAATCAAATGATATTATCCTCAAAATAAGATTGCATGTTTTTTAAAAATCCAAGA
This sequence comes from Saraca asoca, assembly GCA_026873985.1. NCBI lineage: Eukaryota > Viridiplantae > Streptophyta > Magnoliopsida > Fabales > Fabaceae > Saraca > Saraca asoca. Next base: position 5,735 of record JANHAO010027477.1, on the reverse strand, counting down.
AGTTAAAGATAAATCTTAAGAAAGAAGATTAAAACGGGCATAAAAGTTCGGGTAACTTTTAACAAAGTAATCCATACAGCTTGAGAATTAGTATAGTAATAATAGCAAGCCAGGTGGAAAAGACAAATGTGGTAAAAAGTAAAAAAGTAAAGAGTCTGAACAAAACATGATACATAGAGATGTTAATGGAAAGCATTTGAGAGGCTTTCGAGAGTAAGACACCACTTCTCTGCACACCGGGAATTCATGACCACATCCTCCTCGCCTCTCTTATCTTCTTCTGCCATTTCAAACAAATATTATTATATTATTTTTATAATCACCCTTATTACAATTATATATATATATATATATATTTCTATTATTATAATTGTTTTATTTATAAACACGATCTTATTGTTATTATTATCCTTTGGTGAATTATGCCCTCTCTTTATCACTTTTGTTTGGGTCGGCAGGTGATGTAGATCCCCTGGTAGCTTCATCACCATAAGCAAAATTCTAAATAAAAAAGAAAAAAATAAAAAAAATATTAGAAGCTAGAGCCATAGTTATAGAGACATGGAATTCGAGGAGAAGCACGAAAACCATGAGGAAGAAATGGAAATTCCGTTGGAGCCGCCGGGTTATGACTCTCTCGGCAACTCCAGCAGGTCCAAAATTGGGGGCACCGTCGGAGCTGATGGTCGCACATCTGCCATCACACCGACCAGGAGAGGTGGGCCCACAGTGTCAGTCAGGTACAGAGAATGTCAAAAGAACCACGCAGTTAGCATCGGCGGCCACGCCGTAGACGGTTGCGGCGACTTCATGGCTGCGGGAGAGGAGGGGACGCTTGACGCGCTAAAATGCGCCGCGTGCAACTGTCACCGGAACTTTCACCGCAAAGAGATCGACGGAGAAACGAGCCCGTACCAGCAACAGCCAGCACCGCAGCCGCACCACCAGTACCACCACCAATTTTCCCAATACTACCGTGGACCGCCACCGCCAGCCGCTGGGTACCTCCATCACCATTTGACAACACCACCGCAGTACCGGCCGTTGGGTCTGCCAGCCGCGGCATCTGGAGGAGGAACGAGTAGAGACGAGGAAGACATGTCGAATCCGAGTAGCAGCGGAGGCGGAGGCGTTGCCGGTAGCGGCAGCGGAACGAAGAAAAGGTTTCGGACTAAGTTCACGCCGGAGCAGAAGGAGAAGATGCTGGCATTTGCGGAACAGCTAGGGTGGAGGATTCAGAAGCACGATGAAGCTGCGGTGGAGCAGTTTTGTGAAGAGACTGATGTGAAAAGACGAGTGCTCAAGGTTTGGATGCACAATAACAAGCACACTATTGGTAAGAAACCCTAATTTTAATATTTTTCTTCTTCCATTTTAATTAGATGAAGATCATGGTTGGGCATTTTTGAAAACCGTCTCTGTTAACCACACTATGGGCTTCAGTGATGAGAGGGAAATTGTGTCGAAAATAGGAAAAATTTGTAATGTGCAATTTTTAATGGAGATCTGGCTAGCTAGGGTTCTTACTCAATTTATCTCTTCTCTTTGTTTAATTTAATCCATTTTAGTTGTATTTTATGGGTTTGTGATTTCTTCTTTGGTAAAGATAAGTTCTGTGCAATCTTCAGCAAATTAGCATGAAATTATGACATGATTAATCGTTAATTAATTAGCATGAAATTACCATAAATCAGAATTATTAGTACAGCAGATTCAACTGAAAATAAAAGAAATAAATAGTTTGTTGTTATGAACAAGTCTTTTGTAAGTACACATGATGTGATAATTTTGAGAGGAACTGACGAAGCTAGGATGGAGATAAGAGCAGAGAATAAATTCCAGTTAGAGTTTGAAGTTGAATTGAGTATATTTGAACGTGTATGGCATGCAAATGCAGTGCTGTTTTGCGTCGATTCACATCTGTCGTCCTTTCCTGCTTCTTCTCATATTAATGTCTCATCACAATTTCCTCTTTATTCTGGAATCCTCAGCCAAAGAGAATGAATGAATTAATGGTAATTACTGTTAAGAGGATTCATCATCATCCAAACTGACACTATTTTATGTTTGAGTTAGAGATCACAAATTGCCTATCTAACTATTTTTACTGTATTAATTATTTATTATGATGATGTCTAAATGTAATACCTATCTTAACCTTTTTTTGGTCCTCAATTAATTGTTCTTCAATCTTGCAAAGAAAAAAGAAGAGAAAACTATTTGTGAAAAAATATATACATGTTTTTGATTTGGTTGGAGAAGGGAGATGTAAAAGGAGGTGAAGTAGGAGTTGGTACTCACGCGTCAAATTCGTACACTGAATCACTGTAGCGTTCAGATCACACTGTGCCTGTGGTTTTGCAGACTTTTCTGATTATCATGAACTCTGAACACACCACCTTCTAACTTACGCTCCCATCCCCACTTTACTTCCCTTTGTTTTTTTCCCTTCCCCACAAATTTTCATTTTCATTTAATTTAAACTATAGTTATATTTACATGAAATTAATGTTAATGATAACGTTTATTTCATATTCTTCTTCCAATTTAATACATCAATTCTATAATATGCACTGTTTTAAAAATACTTCACTTCAAAATCATTATAAATTGTAGGATTTGCAGAATTATAAAACTATATCTCCCATGTATATAATAAGCCGTTCTCTTAATGCATGGCATGAGTTATTTACCAGATAAAATAAATACTAGTAATTTATTTATTTTCAATGTAAATACAAGTATACTCACAATGTGGGAAATAAAGATTCATATGGTTGACAATATTTAGAGGAAAACTCTATAGCAAATGACTGGTTAAAACCAGATTTAGTTTAAGTTAATTAACTGCAAGGGTTATTAAGCACTAAACTTAAAGATTTTCAATATATTAGTTAAATTTTTCATTAGTAGAAGCCAGTCATTCTTCATCTATCGATTTTTTTTTTTTTCTGTGTGGATTCTCTCTTTTTAATTTGAAGATTTTGGTGTAATTTTAAGAAAGATATAGACGCAATCCAGTTTATGATTATTGATTTTACATCTATAATTTTATTTTTGTGTTTATCTATGTCTGGAGACAAACAAAAGGGTAATCCAAAATATTTTTTTGATTTAGCTTCTGTTTACTTGCTTTTCAATTTGCAACTTTTATGATTTCTTCCAGATGTTAGAAACAATGCCAGCTAAGAAGCATTGCACTCATGTACATATATGCATGCACTTGTGTAGTTCTTCTTTTGATATCGAATATGGTAGTGTACAATATTAATATGAAAAAGGTGAACACAAAAGCTGTTAGTGGTGGACCTGCGACTTTTATGTGTGGGGGTTTGCTTAATTGCATTGTGTTGTGATGTGTGCGACAAGGGCTAAGCTCAAAGCTGGACTCATGCAAGTTTAACACCATTCTTCTTAATGTTCTTATGCCCTTTAAAGATTAATTTTAAAATTATTTTAATTTGACAATTTCCAGAATGTTTAATGCATACCAGATACATTTGAAAAAAGAAAGCAAGTGGTTGTAATAATGGGAATTGGTTACAACAGAAATGCCATAGATGGATATGTTATGATAGATGTTTGGCTATTTAAGTAACTCTAAATAATTTTGTCAAAATGCCAGACAGTGTGCATATGTAAACTTGCAGGAAAACCTGACCAGAAGAAGGGAAATAAAAGTTAGAGCAATCATTACAGTGGATGGTTGATTTTCTAAAAATTTCTAAAAAAAAATGCAAGTGTCAATTTTTTTTCTTACTTTATCTCATTTTTCTTACACTGAAGTAACAGATTAAATAAGTATAATATCAGACCATATCATAAATTATTATTGGATGATCATATTTGCTTTTGTGTTTAATGGCATCGAAAACATAAATTAATGTACTTATATTTAATTTATTTTCAATTCAGTATAAAATTTTAAGAATAAATTAATAGCTTATTTGGTTAATAAAAAAATTATGTGAGAAGAGAAATTTCTTGGGAAGTAATAAATTTGTGTATTATTTAATTAATCACTAATTAATAAAATGAGGGAAGTAGGACTTACTGAGAAGTTTTACCTTTTACAAAACGTAGGAAGTTGCTTATCTATCTTCTCTCAAGTAAAAGAATTTTTTGTAAATTTTTAATTTTTATTATCAACTAAACAATTTTGATTCAGAGAAGTTTATAAGAGATTTTATTTTATAAAAAATTTAATTTTTTATAAGAATTTATTTGCTGTGTAAATAAAAAATACTGATAAATTTTAAAAACATTATTAAATGATATTTATATACTACCATTACAAATGTCCTTTGTAAGGTGAAATAATACTTTGCGTGGACCGGATAAATAATGACACCAATAAGAAGAATTAAGCAGAATCTGGCATCAGAGACAGCATTAAAGGTGAGAAAATGATTTCAGAGAGGAAACGTGGAAGAGGTGGAGACGCAGAGTCTATAATTAGAGACATGAAATACTAGTGGTAACCAATAATACTAACAATGACAAAAGATTCTCAACTTTGATGCTATAAAAGAAGATCTGAGGTCTTTGGCTTAACAGTCTCAGTTGAAACTTGAAAAGCACCTTTTTTCTATTGAGTAAGGCGTCATTGAGGTGGAATACCTCACAAGCTCACTTGACTTGTTTGAGCTCCATTTGTATCTTGTTTATGTTGTTTCAATCCGCTCTCTTAATTTTTCTTTCTTTCTTGTTAATTCTTGTTTCAAAGTGTCGCATGGATGAATGGACCTTACATATAAATAATAAATCCATAGCATAAAATGAAAGACACATGATACAAATTTAAAATGTGTGCTGATTTAAGCAATTAAAATAAGTTGCTATTAATCATTTTTAATAATGTAATTGGAACATCAAAATAAAATTAAATCACATAATTTAGAATTTGGACTCTAAGGTTGATTACATATAAGAAAAATAACAACACCCTACGGCATCCATTTTGAATGGTTGCCTATTTATCCTAAAGATATCTTTCATTTAAAACTGATTGATTAATTATATAATTTGTTTATTTACCTTTTTTAAATATATTTTACTTACTTGTCATTTTTTTCATATCCTATTTTATTTTACATAATATCAAAAGTGATATATAACTTAAATAAGTATGAGTAATGAAAGAAATAATTGATTTTTGGGACATGCTAATATTTTTATAACAATGATTATCAATTGGTATTAAGAAAAACTATGTTAATAAAATTTCAATTTTGAAATTGAGAAAATTGCAGTGTAAGATAAATTCATTTTTCCTTTGAAGGTAGTACCACTTAATTAATGTGGAAAAAATATTAATAATTTTCAATTTATTTATTTATTTTTTAAAAAGTTTCTTGAAACAAATTAAATAGTTTGATATATTCTAATGTCAAATTATTCCAACACTACAAGAATTTCAAAAAATTCTAACGACACAAAAATCTGTTGGAGTTTGGCATTCTAACGAATTTCGGTCCGTTGGAAAAATACTCGTTGAAATGCCCAATTCCAACGAAAAAGGTCCGTTGGAATATCAATTTATAAATTTTCTCCCATGAGCAATTTCAATGAAAATTTCAATGGACCAAAAAATTCCAACGGAATAATTTCTATTGGAATTTTCGTTGGAATTTTAATTTTTTTATTATTATTTTTATATAAACTCCAATATTTGACACAAAATAAAATCAAATTTGAAATATATTTTTGCACATCTTCTCATGAAATAAAGAATT
>JANHAO010027476.1:0-10838 GCA_026873985.1 Saraca asoca | reverse complement strand
ATCAATATAGCAACAAGGGACCATAAGTAGGTTATTCCCAATCCTAGAATAAAAATCTACTCACTCATAATAGAAATTAAAATCAGATTCATCATTATTGAATACTCCATAATATCCAAATATAAATGCAGAAAAACAAGGATAAAGATTGGAAAAGATAACCAAAGTGCCAAGTGATGAAATGAACTAGAATATTCACAAAAGCTTCAATCCTACAAGAATCCTGATAATCTACTTAGAAAACATCTCAGAAATGGTAAACCTAGCTAGCCTATCTGAAAACTCTCTCTTTCTCTCTCCCTGGTGGTTATGCACAGAATGGCTTTAAAAATAGGGTAGTAGATCTCGAAACATGGTCGTATCTTGTGACACGGCTAGGGCATGTTTCGGGCTGAAAACAAAGAAATTTAGAGAAGTGGGACAGCACCAAACACGCTCGTGTCCTAGGATATGGCCAGGTCATGTTTCAAGCTATTTTCCTTGCTTCAATCTAGAGCACAGCTGAGTTGGGCTCCTTTTCTAGCTTCTCCTTAATTTAAATATGCTTCAGATTTTCACTTTTATCCTCCTTTCCAAGCCTTCTTGCTAACCTATATAGAAAAATACAAAATAAAGTAGTACTAAGGAACAAAATACTAAACCAAAGTAAAAAGAGCAAAGAAATCACAAGTTAACAATGAATCAAGAGATTAAAATCAACATAATACTATGCATTTTGCCCGCTTAATAGTGCACTAACATGAACTCGGTATGCCTATCCTATCTTGGTAGTTGGAGACCTCTATCATGCACTTAAACCCTAGACCATGCTTTGATACCAACTTTGTCATGCCTCGATCCACAAAACGTAATTAGCGTAGAAGGTCACCATTAAGAAAGCCCTTCCATTAGGAAACTCCCTACAAGCCTTACAATGCAATTACATACCAATGACTCACTATTTTATCAATCCACGATGAAATATTTATATATTAAATTCTAATGAAAATTTGGCAGAGTTTCTTTTATTTTTCAAACACTTGGCCTCAAAGTCTATACAACATTAGAGCGGCTACACGCCTATCATACCTTGTATAACAAAATAATAATATGCAATGGCCCAGACTATACAATTTACATCCTACTGGGCATCCAACAATCGTACATAATACATGCATATACAATACTACTAACTACCAGACTTTATACCACAGTTATACCTTAAATCTCCACTAGGTGTGATCTACTCAGTTAGTGAACATATCTTGAGTCAAGACAGCATAGGGGAATAACAAGAATATCCTCTAGTTTTGAAAAACATGGAAATGAAGGAGTGAGTTTCATAGAAACTTAATGAGTAAACAATCTTATAATCACCCAAAAATCCATTTAAAAATCATGCTCAAGAGTATATATATAGCTGTGAAGATATGCTTACCCGTTCAACAACCATAGTCTTAAAGTAGACTCAAAAACTTTTATCTGTTAGGAAAAAGATTAAGTAATTGAAACTATAATATTCAATAACGTAAAGATAAATATCAAGGTATGCTACAATGAAAATAAATTCATCATGATGTAAACATGAGAGAAAACCATTAAGCTTTCTAAAATTTCATCAAATCTCAACATGGTAAAACATTTAACTAGATCCCCAAAGAATAAATTTACAATGGCAACCGGCTTAACGATATCATATCGATATAGCATCTGTCTCTTTCCTACCTTATTTCCTGACACGTGTCTCCTTAACCTTATTCCTCTAATAAATATACGAATCACAAGTGCACTTGAGGTTTATCAATAAATTTTCCAATAGGTCCAGTATCTTACATCAACATTCTAAATATATCATGTAGCATGAAATTCATTATTCAGGTAAGCAACATTCATTAAAACATACATAAAAACCTGTTAATGCATTTCCATATCCATTCATCTTATAGAAAAGTAGTATCATTAATTTCAATAATATAAGGCAAGATGAAAATGCATAATTTTGTCATAGCAAACCATTTCATGTACACATGTAATATGTAAATATACTTTCGAAACCACTTTAATATATATATATATAAGGAAATCCCATTATTTAAAAAGGATTAATAATATTTCATATAATAAAATTATTTTATATTTACTAATGAGATCATGAAGTAAGAAAGATTGTCCACTCACCTTAGAAACTTTTTAAAATGCTAAGTCAGCTAAAGCTCCAACATTTACCGTTAGTGTGCTTGATTTGTCAAAAGGAATTTATCTGGATCTAAATGAACAATAATATTTTAGCATACCTCAACTTTGAGGGTTAGGGTTTCTGGTAAACCATCTTAAAAAATTAATGTACACTTTCTATAAAATAAATCTTTTGTTTTTGGATTACTCATTGGAGTCCAAAGTGTCAGTAGCCAGCTTGGTTGGAGCTGGGACGCTGCTAATGAGCTTGTGGAAGCTGCTAACTGAACCAGCAAAAAAAGGGTGTAGGAAAGCTACTATGATCAGAACTGAAGAGAAAAGGCACAGGAGAAGGAGGAAGTTAATGAAGGGACGCCGGAGTTTGTCGGATTACGATAGTAAGCCAGATTGCAGCAGATCACCAGTGAAGCAAAAAAAAAACACAGAGGATGTTTAGGCGTGAGAGAGAGAGAGAGCTGCTAGACCGGGGAAAAAGAAAAGCTCTCAAAAATCTAGAAGGAAGGTGCTCGACGGTGGCTGGAGCTCATCAGAGTCCGTAGAGCTGAAGATAGAGTCATTCAACTGATGATCGAGTTACAATAGCTGCAGAAAGCTTCAGTCGACGTTGCAACGCCACAGGGAGGAAAGGAAGATGCCGAAGAAGGAAAGTCGACAGTCTTAGCTTGCTAGAAAGGGAATAGCCGAAAGGAGAGAGAGACCAAATGCAGGTCACTGAAGAGGAAGGCTTTAAGAAAATTCTGGTGAACTCATGCAAAAAGGAGAAGCGACATGGGGGAAATTTATACATAAAACAAAATAGAAAAATTTACACTTTGACCCCATCAACTTTCCACCGACTTCAATAAGCTCCTTTTGAAAAATAAGAAATTACAATATAGCTCCATCGAAATTAAAGATTTTCCTTTTTGATCCCTTAGTACCTTTTTTTTTAGGGTATTATACAATGGCTTAGTTAGCTCAACCTATGATTTTTGGTATTAGGATAAGTCATAGATTAACCTAACTTTTTTATGGACTCACTCCTATAGGACATGGGGTGGAAAAAGGGAAAGAACCTTTTAACCCTGTTAAAAGTGTGAAGTTTTTTTTTTGTTCTGAAACATATGTAACCCATGAGACAAATGTTGGGTGGGCATGTGCCAATTGGGCAGTGCCTATGTATATTAAGAATTATGTTTATAATCTAAAGTATAATCTTTTATCCTAATTTTTATTATTTCTAAGTCAATGAGTTGAATATGAATGAATATAATTAAAAATAATGAGATAAACATGGGTAGAAATAAACAATGAGAATAAAATAAAGGCTGGTGACTATGAATAGAGAAATGATATTCACGTAGGTCATGGCCTGGAAATTGGGCCATGATAGAAGTTCTTCCACATGTCTTTCTTGTAAGAAGAGTTCCACTTCCAATACTTCTACAATTAAATAACAAGGAAAGCATCAAATAATTACAAAATAGATAAACAAAAAGAAATTTAAATTATAAACAAAGTAGGGAAATTTTAGCCCAAACTCCACATATAACATCATGTGGGTTGGCTCCAAAATATTCTTCCACATAGGCTATACACTCTCATTTTTGCTCATGATTAGATGGTGTATGGTGCCTACTGACTTGTAGGTTAGGTATAACTTGAATAAATAAAAATAACCATAGTTAAGAAATTAAAAAATAAAGTTCATGTGAAAATGAATATTAGACATAATCAAGAATACATACCCTATTATTTAAGGCATAATGGTCCCCCCATGGTCAAGTATGGGTATCTTAAGGAGTGGAGGATGTCCGGGGGTAAATGTTGCAGTTGAAGATGGTGACACCATCTGTGATAGTGTTCTTTGTGTATTTAGGGACGAGTGTTGTTGCTGCTATTGTTGCAATTATGTATGCATCAACACCAGTGTAAGTGGCTCTATCTAGCCAGATGTAAATTGGGGTGTGGGCATAAAAGTGTAGCAAAGATGAATAATAGCTGGCAGGCTCTGATCGATTATCACATGTGAACTACTACTAAGGAAATCATGGAGGAACCTCGTTCTTGTGATCGTCGTCCTTCACCTCCCTTTCCACCTTTGATGCCTGTCATATGCAAATATTTGCACATGACACAAGTAGAAAATAATTATTGAGAAAACATATAACAAAATAATCATATCAATAAATTATACAAGACATGCATCAAAAATTGTTATTAGAGTATAAATTATCAAATATTAAATAATAAATATGATTTTGTAATTTATAAACAGACTAAATCTATGTTAACAATTTTACATAAAGAAAAATGTTTTTGTCAATCAAATGTTAAAAAATATTATCATATGGCTAAGATTAAATAATGTCAAGTATTTTTTGTATTTTATAGTCAGATATGAACTTTGATCAACTACAAATGGTTAAAACTTGATAAAAAAATAAATTTATTTTTTTTATATCTTTTTTTTTTCAAAAAGATTTGTGTATATTTATAATAATATGGGAGGCCACTATACATTTTAAATATATAATTCAACTATCAAGTATATCATCTAACTACTTAATCTAATTCAAAATATATATAATTCTTAAATTATCTAATTATTTAATCCTATTCTATCTAATTCGGTATATACATAATTCTTAAATTAACTAATAATTAAAAATATGTACTTATCTCAATATTCAAGCAAGAAAACTGTCAAATATATTCGTAGAAAACTCAAATCCAAAATTATATATATCAAATTAAGAAAAGTCAATTAAATCATAAAAAACGTAATAATTTAACAAAAACAATCGATAAAAATATAAAACAAAACAGTAAAAAAAATTTAATCCTTATTAACATTAAGATTCCTTTTTCAGGATAATTTAGAATTCATTTGGAATTTATTTTTTCAACCCCTTTACTATTTTCTATTAATGATGCAAAAAAAAATTCATTATTTTTAATCCTTATTAATATTAAGATTCATTTTTCTTTTTCTAAAGAAAATAATAAAAGTAACTGTTTTTATATGATAGTTAAAAATTAATAAATAAATTTTAGTGAAGTAAACATAGGAAGTCAATAAAAATAAAGTATTAACATATAATTTAATGGACACATAAAATTTTTAATTGGATTTAACATTAGTTGAAAATAAGAATTTAATTATAAATAATTTTAATCTTTAGAATATAATTACATAAAATAAAATTATATGAATTAAATTATAAATTTAATAAAAATATAAGGATTAAAAATTATATTAATCCTTTTAAAAAAAAGTTAATTAAAATAATTTAATTTATCAATTAATCAAATAGTCATTTAAAATTAAATAAATGGTTGAGATCACTCCACAGATTAAATAAGATTTTAACATATAAATTAAAATATTACATGCTTCAGTCTCTATCGCTAATACGGTAAAATTGCACATATATTCAGTCAACCGTTGATATTTCAGCGGTGTTGGATATTAGCATTTTTGTTTGAAAAGTATTATCCCTGACGAATGACGGCTGCAGTTCTTATCCGTCCTACTGGTTGGCGTGAGTAGCTATTGATAGAAACCTGCCTGAGTCCTTGTTGCCATCGAACAGACGAGTGGCAGCGTGCCGTGCAGCGTAATCTTTCCGAAGGAGTTAGCACGCTAGTTTTAATATTCAGCACGGTGATTCAAACTTTCTTCCCTCTTTATATGTATCACGTAATCTTCTTTGAATATTAGTTGTATCTGACAATAAATAAATAAATATAGAGCCAATGAATCGAAGTCACAGATGACTTTAGTTCCTTTGAGACTTTAACAATAGAATCATCTCTCACCTAACAAACTTCCTTTGCAGATAAATATAATTCTTCAAACATATTTAACAAAGATATAAAAAGTGAGAGTATTTTTCCTATATAAAAAAGTAAAAAAAATATAATTATTAATCTTATATTAAAAATCATATAATTTTATATCTTAATCCTAACTATTAATTTTAGATTTAATAACTTTGAGTTGATGCAAAGTCAATATTCTTATTTGATATGTCTTTTATATCCAAATTGTCCAAGTGGATATTTTAACATATATATTAGAAATTCTAAACTTATTATATTATTATTTCTTTCAATTCTAAAGTGTTTAGATAAATCTCCAGAACATGAAGTGTCCATTATTATACTATTTTTCTTCAGTCCCAGCAGTGGCAAACTCACGCGGGGTCTAATGAGTACTCAAGTTTCTATTCAATTTTTTTAAATATATATTATAATATTAAAAAAATGATAAAAAAAATTAAATTAAAAATTTAACAAAAATTAAATTGAAAAGATTATTTAAAAGTGAATTCTAATGAAAGAAAATAGAAAATTTAGAGATTAAAATAAAATTTTTTTCATTTTAAAGAATAAGTCCAACTCCTAATTATGGGAATCCTGTGTTCGCCCTGGTACGTTGGACAGTTGCATTTATTTATCTTTGAATTTAAGGTTATGTGGGTCAATAATTCGGGCGCCCAGCATCTTGGACTGCAACAACCCTTTCATCCGCCAAAATTCCATTCACAACTGTATAATTTTATTACAAACTAATAGAGTACTTATGGATTTATATTTCCTATAATGAGGTGGATATAATTGGATTTATATTAATTATGTATAAAATATTTTTTATATTTATATTATTTTATTGTATTTGTATGAAATGTAAATCATAAAATTGTTACCATGTTAGCAGCTTGTGAGATCAAATTAGAGATCAAACCGGTCGATTTTCACTGGTCTATAGCCATGCAAATTTTGCCTTTATATTCAAAGACTTTACTTGTATATTATTTTCTATTTTACGTGTAAAATTAACATACATGATCATAAACAACATTAACACAGAATAAAAAGAAGTCATACATCAATATATCAATTTTCTCAGTACGCATATTTAATTAATCCAATGCAATCATTTTGTTAACTAAAATATTTACTCAAATAGTTTAAATTTATTTTAATTGGAATAATTTAATGTCTTCATCTTTAAAAGATTTTTATTTTCTCAATTTCATCCATCAAAAATTAATTTTTTTAATTTAATTATTTAATATTCTAATTTGAGTCAATTCAATACCATAATGACTTAATTTATTAAATCAGTAATAAAAAGGTTAACATGACTTTATAGAACTATCACTTGACCATAAAAGATAACATAGAAAAAAAATAAATTGTATTTAAAATAAAACTTTAATTTAAATAAAATGATTTCTAAATCGTTTAAAAAATTTAAAACTTTAGACCCAATCAACTTCATACTCCCCAATTTCTCCGAACATCAAATTAAATATTTGGACATTGATTAAAAATTCTTTAATATAAATAAAATCAACAAATATTCTTCTATGCAATAACCCTATTTTCTTGTTCTAAAGATACAAGATCATCTTGAAAATTATAAAATAATAATCATATTTAGAATTTATAGAAGAATTAACATTAGGCATAAGAATAAGCATTAGATTTTCACTTTGTTGATTGAATTTTTTCTAAGTTTTCAATAGAATTTACATAAATGTTTTGGATAAAGAATTGAGATAATTTTTTTATACAAAATGAGAGTAAAAAATCGATGAATATGGAGTCTTAAGCTGTGTTGTGTTGCTAAAGAAAAAATAGTATTATTTTATTTAACTTTGTTCAATTTCCTATCGGACTAAAACATAACTATATATTTCCTTTTTATATAAATGGGTTTGTTTATTTTTTGTAAGTTTATTTATCCTTCCATATCATCATTTAATGTTAAGGTGGTAATTCCTTTTAGTCATACTAACATTTTCATTACTAATTTAATAGATTAATTAATAATGTAATCCAATTGCCTCAAATTAAAATATTAAATGATGAAATTTAATAATGTCTCTAATTAGGATCACTCAGGTATGTCATTAATACACCAACTGCAAAAGCTCTATCAGGGCATGTACATACCTAAGTATGCATCAAGTTACCTACAATAAAAGCTTATAGGACTATCTTCATTCTAGATTTCTCTTCATCATTTTAAGGACAATGAGTTTTAGAAAGAATATCATCTTTTTGAATGAGTGTAAAACAATGAGAGCATGTATTCATATTAAACCTCTTGAGCACTTTCTCTATATATGATTTCTAAGACAAGCCAAGAAAACCCTGAGATCTATCACGATGGATTTGTATACCTAATACAAAAGATGCATTACCAAGATTCTTTGTGTCAAAATGTTATGATAACAATTGCTTTGTCTCATTCAATAGGCTCATGGCATTACTAGTAAGGAGAATATCATCAATATATAACACAAGGCTCATGGCAATTATGTTTCAGTGTTATGCATTTTAGGCTAAGTGCACTAGTGCATGTTAGCTTGTGTCATGCATTATGCATTATGCTTTTTTGATATGGTTTATGTGTATGCTTGTGTGATCTAGTTTGAATGTTTGTGTGCTTGTGTTTAACTAATTATACATATTGCTTGTGTGATATGCTTTATGTATACGCTTGTGTGATTTGGTTTGGCTTCATGATTCAAATCAAACTTTTTGAACTAAGTCTACGATTCGAATCGTAGTTACAAGATGTTTGCTAGAGAAATTAGAAATTGTAACGATTCCAATCAGGATTTTGAACTAAGATTAGTTATTTGAATCATAGGTTATTAAAGATTTTCCAAGAATCCAAAATTTGAGGTGATTCAAATTAGTACTTGAACCAATTTTATGGAATTTGAATCGTAAGCTTTTGAACTGGGAAATCGATTTTTCATTATCAGAATCAGTCTTTCAATTGTTTGCCAGAAAAGCCTTTTCTTGATTTTCAATAGCCCTAAAACTAGTTCTAAGCATATCTTGTTTTATGCATTATGATTATGTTATGCATTATGCTTGTGTGATAAAGTAGTTCTAAGAAACTGTGTGCTATGTAAGGGAAATTAGGAGGTAGAGATACACATTAGAAAGGGAAAAAGGCTAATGGTGGGAGGTCAAAGGATGTTGGTAAGTAGAAATCAAATGTGGGAACTAAAAGTAATACACAAGCTAAAGCAAAGGCAGGTAGGTCAAGTGTGAGGGCTATTAGCAGTTCATAAGTATAGGGGAGTGCAAATGCCAAAGAAAATAGTAATGCAATTACTGATGCATGGGTTAGAAGGATGCATGCAAAAGCATATACTAGTGTGACAAAAAATAATACCCTATTAACAAGCATCGATGCTAGTAAATGTGACAATGATTAGGCTGCCTTCTAGCAAGTGTTGCTCTCTTTTTGAAGTGTCCTCTTTTAGTAGTGCTTGTTTGCTAGTCTAGTCTCTTAAGATGTTATTTAAGTTAGTCTATCTATGTAAATACTAGTGTAGAAATGGTCCAAAGGATATTTGAAGCCTTTACTTGAGGTTGTCTACTAAATGTAGATAACAAAGCAATGGGGGTTATCCTTTTAAGGTAGTTTTATCTTTAATTAGAGTTGCAATGGTCCATATGTGTGTATGTATAGGGTGTAATCTTTTTGGGATGTATTATAGTCCCACATGCATGTCTCTCATGTAGGTACAATAACATTCTTCTAGGGAATATTTTGTAAACAATCACAACATACTAAGAGGATTAATATACAACTAGAACAAGACAGTAGCTTTTATGTTCAATTCTGCGTTCTCCCTCTGTCTTTTTTTTTGTATCCAGTTTCTCTTTTTTAACCAAACTTCTTAACAAGTTAACAAATATATCAATTAAATACTCCCAACAAAATAACAACCTAATGATGAAATACACAAATCTTACCAACACAATAATTATAAATTTTCCAAGTTCAATTTCATATTCAAACTAATCACTACAAAAAAAAAAGAGGAATTTGGCGACCGAAAATAGCGACAAAAAAAATTCAGTTGCTAACTATGACCGAATTGCCACTGCTTTGCGACTGAATGGCTAAAAAAATTGAAAATGTATTTTTGTTGGTTTAGCGACCTACTCAGCGATCGAATATTTCGGTTGCAAAAATTTTGGTCACTGTTAGGTCACTGTGTGGTCGAAAACAGTGAATTTTTTTTTTCTTTTTTTGGGAAAACCGTTTGTGATTGAAAATTTCAGTGGCCATATTAGGTCTTGAACCATTAGCGATCGAATTTTTCGATCACAATTTGCACTTTTTCGGCAAAGTCGGTAGCCAGTCACCGGCCCCCTCTCCTTTTTCCTATCTTCTCTAGAATGTTCGGTGGATTTTTACCCTAGCTATTGTCATCTCTCTCTCTCTCCCGATGTTATCTTCTTCACCGTCTACCTCTCATTGGCCGATCGAACTCCGGCAAGTCTGGTGAGCTTCCTCCTCCTTCGACCTCCTTCTCCCTTTGCGCAGAGCTTTGCCTCTTCCTCCCTACATGGTTTTATTCAAGGTATGCTTCCTCCCTGCCAGTATATTACTCTTTGTTTGAAATATTCAGTTTCCTATTGAGTTATCAAATTTGATTATCATGTTGTGTGTATTGAATGTACATCAGGTACACTACAACTGATATGGATTTAATTTAGGTAGTTCTAAAGCTTCGATTAATTTAGTTGCCAAGTGGATCCATTTTCTTGACTTAGCAATTGAATACTATGATCATAAATGTATTAAAGCTTTTGATAATAGAATAACTCTGAAAGTAGATTTTACTACAGAAGAGAAT
>JANHAO010027475.1:0-10841 GCA_026873985.1 Saraca asoca | reverse complement strand
TGTTGCAAATGTCCACAATTATTGCTGCCTATTTATGAATCTCAAAAAAGTCCAATTTGAAGGCTGACAAGTTTATTCTTCAACACAATGTCCTTCAAATCTTCAGAATAACAAGATTAAGTTGTTTTTCTCTTTTCAACCGACAAGGGTAAGGCTAGGCAATCTTCATTGGAATAGAATTTAAACTTATAAAATTGTGCAAATCTCTTTTTAATTAAATGAATTATTTAACTCTAATAAAATATGTGCATGTTTCCTCTTCTTTTTATAAAGCTAGCTCTGAGCTTGTTTGACTGAAAACAGTATTGGTTGTGCCGATCATAAAATATGAGCAGGTTCAAGATCTATCTAGCAAAATGATAATATATCATCAGTGGGGTGTATTCTCAGCAACGGCGACGGCGATCCAGTTCGAACTATTCTTCCACAGCAGATCGCGATTATGGCATGAATTGCGCAAGATTATTTGGTACTTATGCTAAATGCGAACTCGATCTTTATGTTAGAAACTTTGGATTGGGCTTTTTCACCAAATTTTCTGATGTGAGCTTTCCTTCCTTTTTCAGGTAGAGGAACATTATACTTGGAAACCAGAGGAATGTGACCTCTGCGTTACCATACGTCAGTGTTTCTGTTCAATAAGCTAGAAAACTTCCTAACGGTTGGAATGATCTGACCCCGAAGAAGAAACATAAGTAAATCAAAGCTTAGGAGAGGAGGCTAATTTGCTGTCAGAAACAGCCAGGTTTACACTGTAAAGTTTTCCTTTCTTCTATTCCTATTTAACATATGCCATGTATAACATAAACCAGGTCTCACTGTGCCTTTTATCTTGCAAATTATGAGTGACAACAAGAGACATAGTTTTAAAGCATTATTTACTTTTATCAGTGGAGAAAATACATTGAAAATCATGCTTGCAAGTACGGGTTGGAGAGAACCGAAGTTTGAAGCATGCAAGTTTGCAACTTCAGAATGTGTTTTTCAAACCTGAATCGTTGAGGTCAGTGATGACAGTAAATCTCTTCTTTTTTTCGGTGATAAGTGAAACTGTTCTTTTGTTGCAAAAAAGACTAGGCTGAATGCAATCTTCTAGAATTCCAGATAAGATTTGGTAGGCAGAGTGCCTGTTTGGTGCGGTTTAATTGCTTCCAGTATCACCATGAACCCACAATCAATTAATTTAACCCATACTCAACATCATAATCATGCTTTGGGAGAAGAGTAAACATCAATTTTCTTCTCTTATATTCAATTTTATCAATGTGGACCATTTTTTTTTCTCAATTTCACCCATTATTTATTCAAATTTGTACAATATTTTTTTTTTTGGTTGGTGTGTCAGTCAAATTGATAACTGGATGACTCATGTAACTCTTAACGATATATAAAATTGAGAAAAATCCAATATCTCAAGGAGGAATTTGAAAAACTTCAATTTGAACACATGAGAAGCTAAAAGCACCGCTGTTTTACTTGACACTTCTACCTTAACTCTTTCCCTAAATTTCATTATTTCTAATATTAATATGAAAAACTTCAATTTAAACACTTGAGTTTAAGGACAAAAAAAAAAAAAAAGAAATAAGGAAAATTTTATAATTTTAATAAAGAACAAACTTTGAATTTAAAATAAAATATGAAAAATTTATCAGATAACCTCACTAACAAATAAGCAGTGACTAACATTTATAATTTAGATTTTGTACTAAGGTGGGATAAATAATTATCAAATAATTAAAATAAATAATTACATATTAAAATATTTAAATAAAAATAATTATTTTATATACATTTGCATAATAATTTTTAAAATAATTTAATAAGTTAAAATATTTGAAATAAATACTAAAAAATTATAAGTTTTTGTTAAAAAAATCATGTTTTAAAATTTTTTCCAAAAACATTTTTACAAACCTTATACATATAGATCCTAAATATTCCTAAGCACATAATTTTATTTAAAAAAATTATAAAGTTATTCAAAAAGATCTTTAGATATCATAAAAACAATTACCTCAAACCAACCAAAGGGATATTAAATTATCATGTCCCAATTTAGGCATGTGACTGATGTAAAAAATCAATACAAAGTAACTTCTTACAAACCTCACAAACAAAGTATGCAACTTATGCATGACATAATGAGGACATCAACTTACAAGCATGCATGACATAATGAGAACATCAACTTACAAGCTAGAATAATTATTAATTGTTTTATTTAACCCTATTGAAATTTTAGTAAAGTCTCTCTTATTTTTTTAACATTGGCCATAGGCCAATACAACAATGCAGAGCCACATGCCTTATCCAAAATCTTGTATTTACAATAGACACAATGCATATAAATCAACAACATAACATCATGCCTATCAACGCAATGAATATGGATCAAATTTCTTATTCCAACTGTTTGTTTACTTATTATCATGCCATAAACTCTCAAATGGATTCAAATGCATAGCTTAAAATGTAATCCTAGTTCATCTTTAAAACCCTGTATAAATGGAAAATAGAAAGAGATAGGTTCATTTGAACTCTGTGAGTGAATACTCACAATCTAAAAAGTACAAGTTAACAACATCAAGAAAGCATAATTCTTTTAATAAACTAATGAATTAGGAAAATAATTAGAAATTATAAAAAGAGAAACATGAGGTTTTTGCAATATATGATGCTTAAATTGACTTTGATTGATAAGGAGTTTTTCTTATTGTATTTGACTTTGAACAATGATTGAAGATCATTGATCTTCTTGACAAGATTTGGGTTTTCAACTCTTGCAATATTTCATACCTTTTTAGATCATTTTTGAATTTTCTCACATACCACTAAAATTTTTACAAGATTTTAAGCACAAAATTTAAGATTGAAAATTAGAAATTACAAAACAAATTTTACAATCCCTTATTTAAAATCATAAAAAAATAAAATTTAATTCATTTATAATCTAATTTATGAACAAATTTATATATAAATTATTCAGAATTTATTTATTTTTTTATGATTTCAAAGCTGTTATATGCAAAAAATGGCCTCAAGAGCTCGTAGCCCCGGGCATGCCAAAGGCACCCAGCGAGCTTCACTTCACCTATCAGAAAGTGGCACAACGAAGTAGTCCCGGCACCATCCCGCGAAATAAGCTTTGCCTTGCGAGTCAATGAGGCAACGACCCAGTGACCTAGCGAGAAGATCACAAGGCCAACTCACTAAGTAGTCGATCACTCTGCTTGACCCTGCTACCTCGCTACAGCAGCACCAAGCTTGCTATAGCGGATCCCATGACGCTCCCAAGCCAGGAATTCCCACTCAGGACGCCCAGCACTTCGCTTGGTGTAGCAACACCAAGTAACGGATGCCAATAGATGCCAGTCCATAGCTAACCAAGGGGGCCCACCCCGCAGCCAACATTCTGTGATGGCTAGTTTGTAACCTCTTTTCTATCTTTTCCATTTATAACTTGATGTAATACTACTGTAACTTATAATTAATGTATGTAACTCCTCCTTCCTATATAAATAGGATTGCATTGTTAGAAGAGGGGGAGATCGAAAAAAGAACTCTGTAAGTAGAAACACTGCAAAAATACTTTCTCAATAAAATCTCCACTGTGGACGTAAGATCCGATAACGCCCGAATTTAGCCGAACCACGTTAAACTTGCTGTCTCTCCATCCCTTCTTCTTCTCGATCTATCTCCTTTTGTACTTCAGAAGTGGCATTGGTACCTTGAACCTTATCGCCGTTGGCTGAAGTTTGGGTCTTCTACAGGAACCAAATTTCACCGTCAACAAAAGCCAAGGGGTAAAAGATCTTGAATAATTAGTTAACTCTTAATATTATTAAATTTCTTTTTAAAACAAGTTTGATGAAAATCATATAACCATGTGACTTGAAATTTCGAGAAGATAAGAGAAATGCAGATTTTATTTACTTATAAAAACATTTAAGAAATAAAAAATAGCCATGTCTAACCATCAAGTATACAAATTTGCACCAATGTTAATGAATTGTCTGAGTTCAAATATGGATGGTTGAAGTGAGTCCCAACTTAAATTGGAAGAGTTTGCTAGTTCTCTCTCTCTCTCTCTCTAATAAATAGCATAATTTAATAATTTTAGTATGATTTTGAAAGTCTCTTCTGATACTTTTGAAAATTTGATTCTCTCTTTCTTTTTTTTTATCTTCTCCCTCTCTCTCTCATTGACCTCGTGAAAATCAAATTCTCCCTATTTTATTCTCTCTCTCTCTCCCATCATTTGGTATGTTACCCGTATAGTCTTCTATTAGTTTAGATTTCCAGTTGAAAGGCTTTCTTTTTTTTTTTTTTTAAATTCATAGAATGCTCTGTTTTTCAATAGCTTTTGTCCAAAAAACCTATAGATGAGAATTAATTTAAATCATTACACCTCGTATCAAGCAATTGTGAACAGATTCAAGACTCTAATGTTCAAGCATCAATAAAAATGAAGAGAAGATTAATAATAATCACCAGTGCAAGAGATAAACTTAGAAACAATGGCATTTATAAAGACTTTTGCAATGTTTAGTAATATTTCTTCCGTCACCTATTGTGCATTTGTGCCTACAAACGAGAACATGGTTGAGGATATTTATATGGGTATTAGAAAGATGAACACATTATATTTTACATGCTTGAAGCTGTTAAGTGTTAAGACGGGTGAAAGAATGGGAGCTCTCTTACATGCTTAACAGCTCCAAAGATATGAGACATTAAATTTATATCAGAAGTTTGATTAGATTTCTCTTGTTGGTACAGGATTAGTTTTCTTTACTTATCAGTATCTTACTCTCTTCCACCAGCCTATTCATATTCTTCCCAACCATTTAGAAAATATTATGTAGGTATTTCTGAACTTTAGATTTGGTTTATTAATTAATTTTCAAAGTAATGCAAGACGCAAGAGGGGCAAATCTTAGAGAGAAAAACGGGGGATATACATGTTTTTTTTAGCTTACAATGTTTGCATTAGGTTAGAAAATTTTAACAGGACCAATAAATTTTGATTTGACCTTCAATGTATAAATGTTGTCTTTAGAATTTGTCACATCTCAATCTATGGAACATGATTGGTATAGAAGATTATCGTTAGAAAACCCCTTACATGCCTAACAATTCAGAATCTTTATTAGTTAACCTGAAATGCCAAAGATCAAAGTTATATTGATGCATAAACAAATATTTTCATTTTAAATCTTATCAAAAATTCGACAGAGTTTCCTCTGTTTTCTGGACACTCGGGCAAAAGGCCTATATAACATACAAGGGTTACAATACCCTATACACATCTTGTACAACAAATTAAAATCACAATAGCCCTGATAACACAAATCTATATTCTACTGGGCATCTACTAATCAAAATGCATGCACATAAAAATCCTACCAATTACCAAAGTTTTTACTCAATATACCTTTTGACTCCATAGAAGGTAATCTACTTGATTAATAAATAGATCCTGAACTAGAATGAGGAGGAATAGTGGCGGTATCTTCAAGCTTTGAAAAACATGGAGAAAAATAGGATGAGTTTCATAGAAGTTTAGTGAGTAGATAATCTCGTTGAAAGCCAAAACTCAGTTTGTGGTTAATGTTTAGAAATCCAAGGGTAAAAGCATATATTCATGAAGATAATCTTACCAATTCAAAAGTCACAATCTCAAAATAATTCAATTCGTTAGAAAAGCCAAGTCATTAAATTTAGTATTCAACAAAAGTAAAATAAACAATAAAGTACGGTATTGTGAAAAATACTCTTCGTGATGTAAACACAAAAGAAATTCATCAATATTTTCTAAAATTTCCTAGTATTCAAGTAACAAATATTTTAGATTTTCTTTTTCTAAAATACAAATTGAATTTAAAGGATAATTCCTAAAGGTAACCGTACCTAACAAATATTACCATAATCCATCTGAACACACCAATCAGATAGTCATAAATTCTCCCCCTTATTTCTTGAATATATATTTTAATTACAATTGCATTTGAGGGTTTTTCAAGGAATTTCCAATGGATTTAGGAGTTCAAAACAAGTAATCAATCAGAAACATTATGCTACCTGATATATCCGGAGATAAGAATCCATTCAAATCAGATTATGATATCAGAAATTAGAAAATATTGTCACTCATTCTAGGTAGTACAAATCAGAATTTCCATATCACAAAAATATAAAATCATAGATTCTGTAAACAGTAATCATTATAAAATACAGAAATAGATTAAATCATTTTCATATTTATACATCATATGGTAAAATGAAATCATTAATTCTAATAATAGAAATCAATATAAAATGCATAATTCCATTACAAAAATCATTTTCTTTTATACAACATACAGTTAAAATTTTGAAATAAGTTAACCTAAAAAATCCAATTACTCAAAAGAATCATAATGCATTGCAAAACAGGATTTACAAAAGAGTAAGATTATCTATTCACCTTAGGAACTCCTTTAGTGATCAATTTTTTTCAAAAGGAATGGTTAATATTGCAAGAAAGTTCCACAAAGTGCTAGGTCACCCAACTTGAAAATTTGTGTCAATCTACCTATTTGGATATAATCAGTATTAAAATCAATCATTGAACTTAAATTTAAAGTCCTTTGATTAAATACACCTATCCTAACTGATATTAGCCTACAGTATCTAAAGTTAAAATTTCAAGAATCAAATAGTAGAACCACCTACTTAGGTATTTGGATGGAACTAAAAAATTGACATCGATGTGCTTGATTCTTTGGTGGGAGTATCACTGAAGCTGATTAACAAGAAATTTTAGCATACATCAAAATTAAGGTTTCAGGTAAGACTTCTTGAAAACTTGAGGTAAGCTTAATATAAAATAAATCTAATATTTTAGGAAGGCTCACTAGCATCTAAAGTGACAGTGGCAAGCTTAGATTAAGCTAGTTTGTTGTTAGAAGACTAGCTCGAGCTTAGATTGAGACACGCCAAAAGAAAGAAAAAGAGTTGTTACTGAGTTGGATTGACGAAGAGAAGACATCAGAAAGGTGGAGGGATAGAAGATGGTGACCGAAACTGGTCGGACGATGAAGCAATGAGGATGAAGGAGATCGATCAGAGCAGAAGAAGATGAACAGGGGAAGTTTCAAGAAAGAAGTAGGACATGAGCAAAAAGGTTAATGCCAAAGAAATAAAACATAAACTTAAATGGGCCAATTTGCAGATTGGCCCTATTGAAATGTTGGCATCTTCAATAAAGTCCTCTAAGAAAAGAAAAAATTATGTTACGATCACAACGAAATATTTAAAAACTTCACTTTGGTCCACAAAAAATATATTTTGTTTTATTTTATTTTATTTTTGTATCTTATGCTACAATGTATTATAGAATTACACATGAAAGAGAAAGAAGACATAAAGTGAACTGAGCAAGCTTGATAGGGGAGAGAGAGAGAAAAGAAAGAATCAGACTTTTAAAATGAATAAGAAATTAAAAATATCTCTCATGGAGTAAATTAAAATTATTAATTTATCCTTTTTATTTTAGTTACCTTAAAAAAATAAAGTTGGTTCTTTTGTTTAAGTAAAAAAGTGGATGATGCTAACTTCTATATGAGAATGAGAGGAGTAAATCATGACCATTAAATCTTTGCACTAATGGTTAAGATTAAAACATAACTAAAATTCACATAATCATTTAACAAAGTGATATGATTATTTAAAAAAGTCATATGGCTTTATATTTTAATCTTAATTGTACAAAAAATTATTTGTCTAATTAATTTAACTAAAACCAATGATTTAAATATCATAAAATATATTAACATCATAACAATAACAAATCTAATCACATTTTATATATGTATATACATGAACAATTATCAATATGATTTTAAAAGTATAATCAGAAACTATACCTAAATATGAATAAGATTTATTATAAATCACATGAAAGAAAGAAACACAAAAGGAAATGTATAAAAAGTAGAGGAAGAAGGTCTGCAAATCTCATTCCTTAATATGCTCTGTGATATGAATGGAGCAATCACAAGTACATATAGGGTGAAACTTAGTATCTCTCCTTAATAGGACAAACTAAGTCATCTCATACATCATAAAAATCATAAGAACAAAAGCCTACAAAATAAAGTATCCAAGTCAACCCAAGTACTATAACAAAATTCAATAATAATATGATTACTATTTGTGTTTAATAAAATACTATATCATTTAACATTCAATAATCAAAATTCATCAATGATAAGTTAACTTATGCTACTCCCCATAAAATTCTAACAATAAAGAGATCTAGAAAACTCAAAGATTAAGATCATCTGATCCAAATAACAAAATAATTTTACATTAGATATTTTGTCCTCATTGAGAAGTACTCGAACATTACAAATATGAGAAGTGTAATGTTGAGTGCTCTATATAGGTTAGGAAGCATCCTCGACCCAATTACCCAAATAGTAGAAGTAAAGGCTAAAGAGGAACTACCAAAGGCCTGGCCCAAAAAGGTAACATAGTTGTCCTCTAAATAGCATGGTACCTAGGGAAACAAGTATTGATTCTTATCCCTATCCCATCTACCACAACCACCCCCAATCCCCTCCTTTAACATTTAAAGAGGCAAGTTGACGAGCTGCCTTACTAGGAACATGGCAAGCAGTAAAATTTCTATTCTAATTGAAGAAAATGTAGCCTTAAAATATAGTTAGATACGGATACCCCTAGGGATGAAAATACGCATATACTTTGTAAGATTTTTTTTTTGAAAAGTTTACTTTTGATATTTAGATTCACATATGAATCTTAGCAGTATCTTATACATTGGTTGACAAGACATATTAATTTTAGATCTTAGGAAGATATATACTCTTTGATATTGATGTTTCATAGTAAACAGAAGGGTTTAGAAGAGAACAAGAATTCTTATGCCTCTCATATTGGTAATTCTTTGGTTTCCTTCGAATTAAACTCTCAATGTCCCTCGCTGTCTTGACATATATATAGGCATTCTTCTTTCTCTCCGTCTTTTGTGTTTAATTCTTTTGTGCTATAAACTTAACCTTGTAATATTCATTTAACTAGTGAAGGTGTATAATTTAGGGCATTGATAAGAAAGCAAAAGTCAAAACAAAATGGAGAAGTACATGCTGGTGCACAAGGTAGGAAGCGAGGCTTTTGGGGTGATCTATAAAGTGCACAACATAATCATCAGTGAGGTGTTTGTAATGAAATGTTTGCCACGTGGTGACCAAGTGAGTACAATTAATTCTCTTTATGTAACCTTTCATAATTTCATGTTTATGTGTTATCATGTATATTTGTTTTTGCTTTTACATGTGTATACCATTGTTATTTCCTTGTGAACATAATTTAGTTTTGTTATTTTATTTTTTCCCAAGATTAACGAATTTGTGGAAAGAGAAATCATGAACCATAGAGATCTTCATCATCCGAATGTAATTCAATTCAAGGAGGTTTGAGCTTATTGTATGCATGCCTAGAATATTGGCTTAGCTTTATTATATATAGTTTGTTTTAATATGGGTAAATAGTAATTTACATTAATGTAAGTGGTTTTGGATGAATATAAACTTAGGATAGTTATGGAGTTTGTGGAAGGTGGAGAGCTACTTGATCAAGTTAGGTTTGATAGAGCATTCAACAAAGCTAAGGTCTACACTCTACTCGATTTCTTTACATCTCCTTAATTAGCCCTGATAAATGGCAAAAAGGGCATAAAAATAAGGTAGTTTTAGTCTATTTTGTTGATAATATTTTGTATTTTCTGAGTGTCTTTACTTTGATTTTATGTTTTATCCTAGATACTACTCTTGGTTTGTATTTTTTATGTAGGATGACAAAAAGGCCTGAAAATAAGAAAGAAACATAAAGAATGGAGTGCAAATAGATCAAGGAAAAGATAGAAGGAGAATTCATGCTAGAAACAAGTAAAAATCAAAGAAAAACTGAAGAAAAACACCTAACACGGCTATGCCATGGAACACGGCCAGGCCATGTTAGGTGCTATAAGAAACTTGTTGAAGAAACTACAAAGGAGCCGAATAAATTGCCCAGACCACGACCGTGTTGCACAGCATGGCCAGGCTGTGTTACAAGTTGACGAGCCTAATCTGATAAACATGATCCCGTGCAACACACCTAGCCCATGTTTCGAAACACACCTGTGGTGAACACATAAAAAGGCTATAAATAGGGCCTTTTATAATTAGTTTTATTCATGTATAGTTTTAGAATCCTTTCTTTAGCTTTAGAATAGTTCTCCCTTCTCTCTTGCTTTAGGCTTTCTTTTATATAGTTCTGCAGTTTTTCTTGTTCCAAATGTTAAGAAAGTTCCAATTTAATTTTAAGAAGTTTTTCTAGAATTTTCGTTCTTAATCTTCTTCTGCCTATTCTTATTCTTCTTCTTCATCTTTCTCTTTTTACTTTCTAATCTGTATTTGTTTCTTAGGTTTACATCTTTTAATCTGCATTATCTTTTCTTTCTTTTGCTAATCTTTATATCGATTTAATTTTCTTTACTTTTCTTTCATCTGCATCTGCATAATCTTTACTCTTTCTTTAGTTATTTCTTCATTCTTTTACATTGCTCTTCTTCTTTTTACTTTCTTTATTAATTTGCATCTATCTTGCTTTATTTATTTCTTTTCTTGATCTTTTTCTTTCTTTAATTTACTGCATTTTTTCTTCTTAATTGTTTCTTTATCTTATTGCATCTATCTCTTTATTTTTTTTCTTGCATTCTTGCATCTTGTTTTAATTATGATTTGCTTTCTATTATTTGCTTTGGTTATTATTTCAAACATGCATGAGTAGAT
>JANHAO010027474.1:0-10838 GCA_026873985.1 Saraca asoca | reverse complement strand
AGGACTACGGAGTTTCAGTGATGGTATTTCATTCAGTATACTTAGTTGACATTGAAGTTGAAACGATTGGTCGAGTTTTGAAGCTCGACTCTATCAACGATGGAAACTTATGGAAAGATATGGATATTCTTGTTTTCAATACTTGGCTATGGTGGTACCGCACAGGACCCAAGCAACCGTAGGAAATTCATAAATTCATATTAATTATGTAATATACTAACAAATTGTGATTTTGACAAATAAAAATTAATTAATTTTGGCTTTTTTTTTATATGTTGCAGATGGGATTTTATTCAAGATGGTAACCAAACATTGAAGGACATGGATCGTATGGTTGCTTTTCAGAAGGGTTTAACAACTTGGGCTCATTGGGTTAATACACAAGTTGATACAAACAGAACCCAAGTGTTTTTCCAAGGAATCTCTCCTTCCCATTACCAGTAAGTTTAACAAAGCATCCTATTAAAAAAAAAAAGATTATACTTCCATGCTATTTTCTTTGATTTCTCATTTTGTCAATTTCTTTTAATTTCAATAAAAAAAAGTAATACAATTATTACGTATTGAAACCTAATAATAAATTTCTATCTCTTTCTCTCCTAAATTATCACACATAATTGAGGGATTTAAATTCTTCTATCCCAAGGAGACTCAATAAACACTTAAAATTAGGAGGGATGGGCTCATCCTTATAATTATTGGTGTCTTGGTGGACTTTGCAATTTTTAAAAATGAATGGGATTCTCAATATCCTCACAAGTGTGAATATCTTGTGAGTTTTTTTTTTTTTTTTTTGAGCTGTCAAAATTGATAAGAGTTTGCAAATTGGTTTGTTTGTCTAGAAAAAGAAAAGTGGGATTTAGACCTCTCAAATAAATTCCTATTTGTATGTGTGCCCAAAGTTGTCCAATCCATTGGATCCGCATTGACTAGTTCACATATTTTTTATTTTTATTTGTTTATTTTTCTTATCTTCATTCCCTACTTCTTTAGATACTAAGTAGCAAATGCCTTTACAATTTATTTTTTTAATTGTTTTGTCCTTTTTTTTTTTTGGTGTTCTGTCATGAAATTATTTATGAATTTTGATGTCTTTAAGTGTTTTGAATTATTCAAAACAGTTTTAGGTAACTAGAAACTTTTAATAGACTTTTTAATATTGAAAATGGGCATAAGCATGTGATTTGCAGATGTTTTAAGCTTTAAATTATAACTTTCAAGTAAGAATGATTTTAAAATGAATTTTAAATATTTTTATTTAAAAAAGAAAACTAATGATCCATGGATTAAGTTAGGCCTATAGGCTTAACAAGATAATAACTAAATTATTATTTTGGTGGTTTATAAACTTTACAGATTAATCCAATCTATATATGACCGCTTCTCACGAATCAATCCCTTTAGTAGTCCCAATCTTTTTAATTTAAATATATTTTAGTTCAATTCTATGATACTCTTAGAGTTGTTATGGCAATAGAAACTAGTTAATAAAAAATCAGTGTAGATGAACTATGACTTGTTTGGTTTGATTGCAAACGTGTGCTTTTCCCAAATGATGTGAGAAGTCCATTTAACAAATTTCTTTATAATCCAAGGTTGCAAAATTTCGAAGCAAGTAATGTAGTTATTACAATTTTTGTACTGCATGTTTGTGTGTGGTCCAAATTAGTGGCGAGGACTGGAATGAGCCAGAGGTTAAAGACTGTTCAAGGGAGACAGAGCCAATAAATGGATCAACTTTCTCTGCTGGTTTGCCAAAAGCATTATTTGTGGTAGAAGATGTGTTGAAGACAATAACAAAACCAGTTCAACTGCTTAACATCACAAATCTCTCACAACTGAGGAAAGATGCGCATCCAAGTTCTCACAATGGCTTTAGAGGCATGGACTGCACCCATTGGTGTGTAGCAGGACTTGTAGACATTTGGAATGAGCTGCTCTATTTTGCACTCACAAGTTAAAATTATTGCTGGTCTCCAATATACACAGAGATTAGTTAGCTAGTATAAATTTATGGCTTCTAGATGTTTACATTGTCGAGAGCCAACAATGACAGAAAGAGAAAAACCTGATTCAAATTGCTCTTCAATAAAATAACAGCCAAGAGCATTCGTCTATAATAGTTCTAAACTACAAAGATTGTCATTCCGAAAGTATCATCTCTATCAGAAGAATAAGAAGTAAAGGTGGTCATGTGTATGAGGATCTCATGGGTCTATTGGACTTATCCCAATGGACCATTCCTTTGACCCATTATATTGGGTCCTGTGCTTAAAACCTATCAAATAGGTTGGACTTTTAACAAAATCTAAATTTGATTCAAATTAAACCTAAGTCCAGGTTTTAATTATATTCACTATTTTTTTAGTGTCTTTTGGCACTATTATTTCATTTTATCATTTTTTTACTTTTTATATTAAAAAAATAAAACAAAAGGTAATGCTTCCCTAAGTATTTATAAATTTTATTAGTTTTTAATGATAATTTATATATAAATCATAAAAGTTGTATTAGTTTGAATAAAATTATACAATTTTTTTTTCACAAAAAGTTATTATGTATTCGAATTTTGTGTAATAAATATACAAAAAAAAAATTAATATCTCAAATTCAAGAAGTGATTTTGCATTTTCAAGTTCTACTTCATTACTTTTTCACAAAGACACTTTGACTTCTTGATTTATGCTTGTTTTCTATTTTGTTTCTAGTGTAACTATTTCATTTCATAGATTTTCTGCCGATTGTTATTTTCTTCTCTTTTTGGCACCATTTTTTTTAACTGTTTTGATACAGTTGGTTACCTAATACATATAACACTATTCCTTAAACATTGCTTTGATCTCGTAGCTTAACAATAGATAAACTACGTGTAACACCGTCCTTTAAACATTATTAATAAAATCATAATACATATTAGTCCATTTTTTTCCAAATAAACTACATAACAAATTTTTTTTTTTTTTGTTGTCTTTATAATCATGTATAATTTTTTTTTGGGGCAATTTGATTTATAGTTTATGAAGCTCAATTCAATGCAGAGTAATAATGTCTCCATGGGATAAACTACTCATAAATTTGGGTTCAGGCCCTAATGGACCAAAATTTTCTTCAATTTGGCCAACACACAGCCTATTAGTTTTCCCAAACTATGTCCTGACTTGGCCCAATTTAGCCCATGTACAGGTCTAATACGAAGTAATCTCATCATTTACATTTTTTTTCTCATATTTGTCCCATATATAGCCTACTGAGACTGACTGCGGTTTTGTTAAAGGCAAGCTGAGTTCTACTACTTAAACTGGGTCGCCCCTGCACTGCTGCATAGACATTCATATTAGAAAGCTAATATTTCAAACAAGACAAGTCCATAATCTTAGAAGTGTTTCTCGACAAGGCAGTTTAGGTTGATAATGATAACGACAATAACAATTATGAGAATGATAAAAACAATAATAGTAATAATTGTAACAATAACAATAGTATGTTATCTAGATATGTGATTTTTCTAGATGATTAAAGCAAATAAACTTTTCATGAACATAATACTATACTCAATGAGAAAACAGAGGGGAAATGAGCTTTGCCAGATATTAGTGGATCAGACTGATATGGGTCATACAGCTATTAGCTTTAGCGAGCAATGTGGTCTCAACATAAGTAATCTGATGCAAAAGAGCTACTTACATGAGTTTTTTTCCCAAAAAAGGGTTTTCAATCGTCTAAGACAGTCAAATTATAATGGCGTGCCAAACGATAGGCAGTTCCATCAGCCATAATGCTATCTATCATCTTATACTTCTTATAATGCCCTTTAAGTGTGTCTGACTGCTGCTTGTGAAGCTTCTCTTCTTCTTGTAGCTGTAGCTGCAAAACAGAAAGGCTTTAGAAATGATGACACCTTGCAGGGTTAAGATTCAAAATATACACTTATAGCAATTAGCATCAGCACCATTTGAACACAGGAAGAAAGGGATGGGATTCAATAGGTAGAATGGTCTTTAAAATGAATACGTGTTGTTCATCGCAAAAAGAACAGGGTATTTATTACAACATATAACTTAATGTAATAATAAAAGCAGGGTTCATGTCTCACTCCCAATGATGAGAAAGTGAGATCCCAAACGGAACCAACAACAAATTACTGGAATTCAGTTATAAATAAATGAATTTGCTATGTTATTTATACAGGAAAACTTCCAATTTCTTAGGCTCTTTCTTTCTCAAATGCAGGTTTTTCTTTCAGAGAATTTATCTCATTGTCATCAATGGCACCTGATGTTGCCTTGGGATTTTTCCCCTCTTCATTGTCCTGGGTTCAAATTTAGGATGTAGCAAATGTGTGTTAAGTGACTTGTCACTCCTACTAAAAAAACATAACACTACTATTTTTTTATGTCATTGGAGGGGCTTTCTGAAACACCAACAAACAAAAACTCCTAAACCAATCATCATCTTCAGGGGCAAGACCCCAACAACACCATGAAGATATAAGAAAGACCACAAAGAGGACTATGGTAACAATGATAGCCAGGCTCATGTCATGCGGTGAGCTCAGAATAGCTAAATATCTGCCCAATCATTAGTTCCTTGATATACATGCTCCAAAGAGGAATAAAGAACAACACACATGCATTGAATGACATGCCAAAAAAAAAAAAAAAGAAACTCTATCATTGACCATGCAACTCACAATTCTCCTAATGGCACTTAAAAATCAAAGCAACTGAAGTAAATTGCAAACAACATGATGCATTATCTGTTTCCACTATTCCTGTAATTCTTTTAAAGCTAAGTTATTATTTTCATCACTGAATTTTAATTCTGTACCTGAAGTATTCAATTGTTTTACCCCGAGCTTAACTTAAAAGAATTACATGTTTGTAAACTGTCTCCACCAATAGCTCCCACATACTTAACCTCCTACAGCAGAAATAGTTGAGGTTTTATTTAGTTTTTTTTTAAACTACTCTCCAGTGAAATAAAAACAGAATCACAACAAAAATTCAGGGATAATATGGGCACAAGAGTTTGGAGAGAAAACAGATAACTGAGTGACAGTTCAGGATATAATGTGCAAAAAAAAATTAATTTTGGTAAAACACTATGCCTGATGTGTTTCCTGTAGGCTTATTCTGTTGAATGAATCAAATGACATGGAGAAAAATGCAACAAGCAATTATTAGGGTCTCAATGGTACCGAGAGCAGTACAAATTTACTTCGTTACTATTTAAAATTAGCATTATGCAGTAAGCACGGAGGAATAAACTCACTTTGAGCAGAAATGCAGATTCAGCAGCATGTTTGCGTGTTAGACGCTTCAAGTCCTGCGCCACCTGAAAATCAGGGTCACCTGGCTCAACCCAACGGCAAGTTACCTTTCGGCCTGGTTTTATTGGGCGATCATCAAACATTGACACTACAGCAGGGCGTGCCCTTACAGGCCTAGGCATGCCAGACATC
The DNA here is from genome assembly GCA_026873985.1 of Saraca asoca. Classification (NCBI taxonomy): domain Eukaryota; kingdom Viridiplantae; phylum Streptophyta; class Magnoliopsida; order Fabales; family Fabaceae; genus Saraca; species Saraca asoca. The sequence goes on along the minus strand of JANHAO010027474.1, from coordinate 5,377 downwards.
ATGAAAGGATATTGTACCATCATTGATATAACTTCTTTGGCCTTCTTGGCAGAATCTAATTCCACTAATGCACACTTAGGCACATTCTTTGGTTCAATGTAGTTTGGAATAAACTTAACACTCTTGACATTTGCAAACTGATCAAGGGCAGTTTTTAATACAGATTCTGTGACTTGTGGTGAAAGATTGTCAAAGAATACTGTGCGTCTAACCTTCTCTTCAAATGCAGCATACTCTTGTTCTGCTGAAGACCCCATATATCAAAGTTAATGAAACCTGAAAATAATTAAGTTCCAAGGTAAGGGTAATTATCAGATGTGAATTTCTATCAAAGGAAGTGTAAAAGAATATTATAAAAATTAATCAAGCAACAGAACTATATTTCCTTTTTACCACTTAACAATTATTTACCAATGGATCAGAAATAATATAACTTGACTACTCATCAGAATATTTATAGACAAAATCTGTCCAACAACAGCTTTTTCACCCAACCCAACCAAATTGAGCCAGAGATTCCAGTGATAAAATGATTGTTAAAAGTGTCTAATCAGTATGGTTTGTTCACGTAGAAGATTTCACGTCAATTTTTAGTGGCATAGCAAAATTGAAGGAATAGAGAGATACAGAAAGCTATCATATGGAGTGACTGTCATTAACAAGGGAGTGGACATCACTAAGGTGTGTCCTACCAGCTTATATATCTAATCCAACTTAACCAATCCACCCCCCCCCAACAAAAAAAAAACAAATATTTAGGTATCTTCTAGTTATAAACTACAACCTGCTTGCAAGGTACATTCACAGACTTTATTATCCACAGTTGAGCAAACAAGTGCTAAGTAGCTAACTCATTATATAATTTTCTTTCTAATACCATTCTATCCTCACTAAATGAAGCAATAACTTACAAGCATCCATAGACAGACCAAATGACTTCTTCAGGAGACTACACTTCTCAAGGGGGCAAGGTAAAAACACACAGAAAGTCAGAAATCCTTGGCAATCACCTCTTCACAAAGACAAAATAGCTTGTCCGTTATCACAGATAGCTATCAACTACTCTTGATTCCACTCCCATCTCAACCTAGGATTGTTATTTCACAATCGCCATTTATGAAAAGCTCAAACACACAGGTTATTTACCTGTATGCATAAAACATAAATTATAATAGATTAACACTTGATTATTTCCTTTTTGTGTGTGCCTATTATGTCAGTTTTAAAGTATTTAAAAAAAAAACAAATAAACCTAATTCATTTTTTCAATATCAAGTAGAATCAAGACAACCTAATTCATCTAAAACTCAAACCCAGAAACCGAACTCGGTTTTCGGAGAGAGGGAAACTGAACTCGAATTTGGTTGCCGCCTGAGAATTTCTGATATAAAGATGAAATGCAGTGCGACAATGCTAAACAATGAGAGTGAAAAAATTGAAAGAAAATACAGAGCGAAATCTAGAGAGACGGAAGACATACCTGAGACCGCCGGTGGTAATAAAGGTCACCAATTTGGCCTCCGTTGCCAGTAGCGAAGCAAAGACAATCACTTCCAGCTCCCGGTGTTCGCGAGGAGAAGAAGGGGGTATTTGGGGGGCAGAGCCGCTTTGTTAACCGCAACAAGCCGCTGCCCGCTTATCATTTTGGAACACAAAATTCCAATAATTTTTAAGGCAAATGCTTAGATACTAAAGGGCTGTTTGATAAATGTTTTCTGTTTTTAAAAATAATATATTATTTTTAAAATAAAAAATCTGTTTGATAAAATTATTTTTAAAAATAATTCTAAAAATTTTGTTTTAAAATTTTGTTTTAAAATTATTTTTAAAAATAATTTTGAACTATTTTCAAAAATAATTTTTAAAAATAAAAAAATAGAACAAGTTTCTAAACATACCTTAATTAATTTTTACAAAATTTAATATAAAATTTAGAACAAAATATTTTGCCCTCCCCGGAGTTCTAACAAAAATATACGGCTCTTTCCTACCATCTCAAAAATTACGTTAGTAATCCCATCAGATATATTTGAAGGAATATTTAACTTTTAAGTTTTAATTAGTGTATTCTTATTTGATAATTGTCAAATGGTTTTGGTATCCTTTATTTATATTGAATATTGGAAAGCAAAAATCATTTTGCCATCATAAATACAGTCAAAGTGGAGGTCCTCTCTCTAACCGAAGTATGAACATTGATTGAACGTTGTGGTGACTAGTTGAAGTGTACTCACCACAGTATGCGCAATCCGGAGTTTCTAAGAGAGGGTATGTGAATGATTTGTTCTTATTATTTTCCCTTATCTTTCTCTATAATTTTGTTTTGATTTATCCCATTTGTGTGAACACTAGGGTTTATGGTTAAAGGGTATATCTGATCTTCGCACAATTTTTTGTTAATTATTTGTTTATTTTCGTTATTATTTTGATTTTAGGGAGTTTATTTGTGATAAATTTAGGGTTAATGATGGTATTTTTGTATGGGTAGCTTCTAGGTTTTGCTACTGAGCACTGAAAATCAAAATAGCACTCTTGCAACGTAAAAATCCATTTTTGCCTATTATTTGTTGATTTTTAAAATTATTTTGACTTTAGGTAGTTTATTTGAGATAAATATAGAGTTTAAAATGATATTTTTGTGTGGATGGTTTCTAGGTTATGCTCTTGGACATTGAAAATCAAAATAATGCTATTGAAATGTAAAAATCCATTTTTGCCAATTATTTGTTGATTTCTACTTTTATTTTGGCTTTAGGTAGTTTAATTGAGATAAAAACAAGGTATTTTGACATTTATTATTATCATTGTAATTAGGTATCAAAAAATGTATAGCTTTTGCATCAACTACAAGAATAGATAATATGTCATTGATCGTATAGACCTAGATAGATACAGTTATATTGAGTTGGTGGCTGACATGTATTAGCTAGTGCTAAAGGACATTACATCTGGTGTAAGTGCAACTTTTACTGCTAAATGCCTAATTCCTCCAACAAATGATCAGTATTTAAAGTTATGCAATGATAATGATGTCATGAACATGTTTAATTTGTATGAAGGGCATTATGCAATTTACCTATATATTAGCAATGTTCATGTTATTAAGCCAATATCACAAAAAGAATACACCATGACATTCACTAGCCACCCAATGACCCACAACCTAATTACATTGAGCAGCTACAAACCAAAAAATACTCTTGACCCTCAACCTCAAGCTTAAGCCTAAACAAAACATGACCTAATCACATCCCCTTTAGCTAATGAAAATTTGCATTGTGAAGACTTTAATGAACCTATATAGAACATGGGCCCAATAGATTTTGACATAAACAGTGAGGAAAATCCAAAAATGGAGAGCTATTCACTGAGTCTAATGAGGATGATGTAAAATTTGATGAATGCATGGAAGATACATGTTCCATGCATGGAAAAAGGGGAAGAAAGTGATGAAAGTAAGGAAGTAAGAGCAATGAGGACAACCTTAATGAGGTTGAAATTCAACTAAAAGGTGAGTCTGCAATTTCCATTAACAATAAGGAAAAGGAGATTGAAGTTGATGTTAACAAGAACATAAAAGGGAAGATCTTCAAGTATGAAGAAAATGGAAAGGCGCATCTAAAAGAGAATTTGATTTTCAAGGATGTGAATGAGCATACAAAGATTCTTTAAGACTAATTCAAGAAAACTTTGACATTATAAAAGTGAAGAGTGAGAAGCCAAGAGTTATTGTTATTTTTGCTGGAAATCAATGTCTTTGAAGGATCCATCTAGATCTCTCATCTACTAGATGGTATCACTTACATGATAAAGACTTATAGAAATAAGCACACATGCATAAGTCATTCGAGAAGATTAATACAACATCTACTTGAATGGCTGATAAACTCCAAAATTCATTAAAGGATGCTCCGTAGAGGAATTATAAACTTATGTACAATGAACTGAAGGCCTATATTACAATCATTAGACACTTTGAAATTTTATTGTACTCACATTGTGGGTAAATAAGTATAGCTTTATAGATAGAATCTCTTTATAAACTTGAAATTTATAGGGACAGTCTCTAGTCCAGCCTGCGAGTTGAGTAGGATGTAGCATCCACTTCTGCTTACATGGTAGACTATGTATGGTCGTTCGCATTTGGGATTGAATTTGGATGCATGCAAGTTCTTCATAACATGTTCACTTGCCTAAGAACTTAATTTCCCTCCTGGAAGGTTCTAGACCTCACAATTTTGATGTAAGCTTTGGAAATCCACTTTACATACACCGCGTGGGCTTTTTGCGCTCTTTCTCTTTATTCCCCAGTGATTTCTTCTCAAGCATATTCTAGCATCGACAAATCATCTTCCAAAGTCATCTGGCGGCTAACAATGGCTAGCTCAGCGGGAACAATAGCTTCTGACCCAGAACAGGGAGTTGCTTGAATAGGTTCTCTCTTCGAAGTTTAGTGGGCCCATAAGTTAAGTAGAAGGTGGTCCATCCATTCCTGATGTCTTTTATGCACCATCCTTATTAGGATTCCAATAAGAATTTTGTTTGTAACTTCCAATTGGCCATGCCCCTTAGGGTAACAAGGGCTTGATTTATCATGAATAATTTTGTATTTTTCCATAAATGCCTTTACTGCTTAGTTTACAAAGGATGTCTCATTATCAAATATTACCTGCTTTGGTATTCTAAACTTGTATGTGATGTTTTCTTTGATGAAGTTAACAACTGCTTTACCGTAAGCTCCTTGAGGGCTGTGGCTTCGACCTTATTCAGTTACTGTTAGAATCCAAACCTCTCATTTGGAGCCTAGTTTAATAGGACCAATTAAGTCAAATGCCTAAGCGTGAAAAGGCTAAGGAGTAGACAATGCATAAGCTCGGTCATGGATCCATGAACGGAATTTGTATGTAGTTGACAAGGCTCACACCACTGTACATAACTCAAGGCATCATTTTCCACGGTAGTGTTAGGAAATCGTTGGCAGCAGTACACAAAACTTGGTTTGAGTCGTGTCAAAGGACACTGTCCTTAAGAACTATTCCGCCACACACGGTTGAATGCGACAACTCCTTAAGATTAAGCAAACCCTTCTTGCAGAAGCAAGGCTAGTAGAACAGTAGAAAAAATAAGAATACAGTAACTCAGTGGAGTTAAAGAGGAGAGGAGAATTTGTTTTGTTGTGTTTGAAGCAGTTCTGGAGTTCTATATTTATAGGCTCAAAAGGTAGTGAACATTTTCTCTTGAGCAATGTAGGACTTTTCTTTTGACACACTTGCAAAACTACAACAATCCTCTACATGTGTCAAAAGAAACATTTATCATTTGAGTTACGCACATGAGTATAAATATTTCGAATCTGGTGTCTTTTGGACTATGAACC
>JANHAO010027473.1:0-10838 GCA_026873985.1 Saraca asoca | reverse complement strand
TAGGTTTTATGTTGATACGCTTTTTGGGGGACAAGAATGCAATTTTTTGAGACATTTGATTAATTAACATAATCATTTGCGTTGGTGGTTGTTTGGTTATGTTAAGAAATTAATTAATGTGCGCAGATGAAAGATATATACATATGGACTATGCCAACATGAATGACATATTAATTAAGCCTTTTTTGTAACTTTCAAATTTTTGTGACTTCCTGATATAGGTTAATAAACTATAATTTTATACATTGACAAACGTTTTTGTGCTCATAACATTATATTTAATATTATGTTTTTGTTTATAATAATTTGAAATATTGGAGGGACTTAATATTTGAGTTTCAAAGATGGAAAATATTTCAGAAATAATTAAATATTTGATAATTTGTTTGAAGAATAATCCTAAATATCATGACAAAATCAAACCAAATTGCAATTCCGAAATAAGATTAGGATTGATGCTGTTAATCAATGATGTGAGTTCCATTTTAGACTAGTATTTCAGCAATTGTGTCTTATATATAATTCACACAAATAAAAATGCTGTAAACTTTATATGTTCAGATATTTATTAAAATAGGTAAGCGTAGTATAAATTAAAGAGTAATTGGCCAAAGAGCAAATATATTACTATAATGAAGAAATTGTATAAAGAAGTGCTCATTGACACAAAGTTTGGGATGGGAAGCACTGCATAAAAGCAAGATAAATGCATTGGTCCTCTTGGATTCCTTGATAAAAATAGCATATATATAGCCAAAATCTTGAAGTTTACTTCAGCCCATGTTTTGTTAAAGTTCTCATGAGAACTTTTTATAGTTTGCATCACACAGGACAACTGATAATTAATAATGGACCACCTAAAAGGGCATCATGATTAATGGCCCAGTATTCAAGTTGTAGCTTTTAGGACAATCTCATGAAGTCATTTCATTGCTCACATTGACATGTTATCAAATGGTTTTCGGTCACTACTTATTGACCTTTTTTTTCAAATGGTTTCTGGACGTTAAAGTCATAATAAAATTATATCTAAGTTTTTCCATAGTATTTTAAATCTTTGAAAATAATTGGATTTGTTTTATTATCAGAATGTTTTAGATTGAAAAGTCAAGGATTTAATTTGTCTTCTCCACTTTTTTAATTAAATTTTGACATAAAATATAATGAACTTATACTATGATCACATTTTAAGTCAAAAAATATATGATCTTGCAACTTTTGAAACAACTGGCTCTTGCTACAAGATAGAACATACAACAATTCCTCGAGATATAGCTTTCTGTTCTCATCTAATGCTTCCAAAAAATGCTATCATTATCGTAATGTATGTTTCTAGGATGTGAAGGAATTGTGGCACCCACCACCATGTGTATGAGGAAGGTGGTTATGAAGCCACATTATAATGAAAATTTTTTACCTAATTTTAATTTATAGTAAATTTAAAGATAAAAATAAATATATAAAAACACTTAAAAAACTTAGATTGATTATTATATTTTTAAAAAAATATACAATGAATTAAATTAGCACAAGAGTCTTTTTGTTTTTTTTTTTTTGTACAAAAACTTAGGGATGAGAAGGAAGGATGGGGAAGTAAGAAAAAGGCCAACGATGTGATGTATAAAACCAAACAAAACTAAGAGGGCCAACTGCCATTCCCTCTTTCGGATTGCCTTTCATTTTATTGACTTTTTTTTGCGTTTGTCCATACCAAAATGTTGGGATTTGATAGATTAGCAGCTGTGATCCTCACGTGTATCCTTTCGTGCATGTATGTGCAGACAGATTTTTCTTCTTCTTTTTTTCCGAATACTCCATTTCTTTAAAAAAAATAGACAAAATTATAAGAGTTATACATAATTCTAAAATTTCACTTTCAAAACTCAGATTTTTTTTATTATAATTTTATTGGATGTAGGGATGGTAATTTGCCCTTCATTTGAATCCCTGCAAGAATTATCTCGTGAGATGTGCATATGGGAAGATTTTTTACTGCATGGGGATATGAAAGAAGTAAAAATTTTCACCGTTTTAAATTTTTGAAATGGAGATAAAAATTATATTCCCATTTTTTTGCATTTTGTCTCATCCTGAGATTTAAAAATATTATTTTATTTTTATTTTATAATATATAATATATTTTAAATAAAAATATTTAATATTTTTAAATTAAATACTTAAAAATTTATTATATTTTTTATGCATAAATATGGAGGAGTATCTTAATTTGAGATAAATAATTTCAAATAATTATTAATTATATGTTAATTTAGAACTTTATTTACATGTTCATGATATTACTTGGTGATTATAACACTTAATTTCAAGATTTGTATCTTTTATTATTCTTTAAAATTCTCCACAAAACTCTATTGTCCCATGTAACATGAGGACACATAGATTTTGTCTCCAATAATAAAACATTAAAACAAGTGTATATTTTATCTGAAATAATGAAATATTGGATAAGAGAAGGATGCACACCTGTCCTTCACTACTGTCATCCATAATTAGATGTGTAATTTTTTATCGGTAAAAATATAAAAGTTATAGCATTGAAAGTTTTAATAATATAATATAATTAATAATTAAAAACCTTATTAGAAAATCTATGTATGGTAAGTAATGCTATTTGTGTCCATCAAAAGTAAAAATATTATTTTTCTAAAAATAAAATAAAATCTCATTTTGTTGCTTGCATGACAGGGGTTGGATCTCTTATTCATAGAAGGAGGCATGGATATTATGGGGTCTGAGTTCAATGGTTGTAAATTCAACAGTGGGCCTTCACTTCAATAAAAGAGAAAAAGGGTGTTTTGCCATACACTTGGATGTTCAGCTTGCATCTTAATTCCCAATAGCCCACTGATCAGTAACGTTAGGAAACGGTTGGAAATCTCAAGTCCAAAATGAATGTGGGAGAAACTTTCTTGTTTTTCAATAAATTTATAGATATTTACTTTTAAGGATAAGAGGAACAAAGTCTTAGATGTAGATGGGCAAAGTTCCCCCTGCACACTAACGGATCCATCCTCATACCAAAGTACAACTATGCATGATAACATCATCAGAGAACTTAATGTTATTTATGCCATTTACATCGTTATAGTCATATTCATACCACAATCTATACTATCTATGAAATTTTTCATATTGTGTAGATAGTTGAGATTGGGTTGAGCTGCCCATGAATTGCTTGTTCCGCCGCACCCACATTTAGAAGGATGACCAACTGATCTCGCCTTGAGTTACATAGTCCTATGTAAATAGCTTCTCTTAACTTGTATTTTGTTATTAATATATTGTACATTTGATAGTAAAAATATTACATTTATAATATCAAATAATTAATTTTTTTAATGTGCAAGTGAACTTCAACAAAAGAAAGCACAACTTCGTGCTGACTCTAGCGTAGAAAGGTCCTAAGGGCTCTGTGGAGATGGCTGGTGAGGAAGGCCATTTGTGGTTTATAGGTGGATATTGTGGATGGCACTGAAATAGGATGAGTCTAGGGGTTGGGGTCTGAGCCATGGCAAGGATGGTTGCATCAGCCACTACATCTCACTCTGACAGCGTGTCACCTATTGCGCTGTAGTAGCTCGTACTCACTATTACTAAGGTGCAAAATAGATGTAGGTCATTTACTCCCAAACGGAGCAACTTTTGCAAACTCAATAGTAGCAGTAGCAGAGCTAACATCTGGCACCTCTTCCTCCCTTTAATCTTCATCCTCATCTATATGACTACTCTAGCATTCTATCAATAGCCCTCGCCTACATGTGTCTATCGCCATTATAATCGTTGCTACAATCAATTTGACCACTACTAGCCAAAGTAGTGCATGGCACACTAGTCATCATCATCAATAATAGCAACAATAGAATGCTACCTAGGATTACATGACAAATGAGTTCCTCTCTGATCTTAGGATATAGTTATATTTTTATGTATTTTATTTAAATAATATGTTTCATTCATTATTTAATTTAAATAATATAATTTATGAATTATTTGATTATTTTAATATATTCATATCTATTCATATACGTGGTATGTCTAAATTTTTATTATTAAAAAAATATTAATTATTAGAAATTAGAATTAAAAAATATTTAAATTAATTTTTATTACTAATTAAAAATATTTTTTAAAAAAAATTATTTTAATAAGAATTAAAAATTTTTCAAAAAAGTATATTAATTAGAATTTTAAAAAATTAATATTTTTTAAATAATTATTTATTTTGAAGGATTTTTTATAACTTTTACGATGGAATTTCAAATGAATTTTCTAACGGATTGCCAACAAAATTTAGTACAAATTTTATGTAAAATCATTCCCTCAAAAACCATCAAAAAATATTTTCTAATGGAAAAAAATTTTCAATGATAATTCAACTAACAAAATCTTCTGTCAGAAATCACAAGTTTTTTAGTGAAATATAGCAATTCAAATATTTGTACAAAACAACTCATTCAACTATGCATAGTTAAAGCACCAAGAAACACATGCATAAATAGATATCACTCTTTCAAGAATTCAAACATTTAAGCAATAAGATAAACATTGAAGCACAATATATTTAACAAATTTCATCTAAAAAAATAGAGCAGGACTATTTTTTAATTATTCAACATCATGGAACCAAAAGACTTACAATTTTAATAATATTTCTCAAGCAATTTAAAGATCATATCCTTAGTTATTCAATATCATTAAGAACAAAATAGTCAGCATAATATAAATTGCTAAAATATAAAAATAATAGATAAAGAGAAATCAAAGTCAAGATTTATAGTGGCTCCCCCTTGAAGATCCACCCCAAGATATACATCCACTCTTCAAGCTTTACAAGCTAAAGATACTTCTCCACTATCCTTTTAAGTTTCAACCAGCACTTGAAGAATCCTCACAATCTCTTTGCTTCTCCTTGAGCAAATCACTCTTTACAAATGAAACCTTACCCTTTCAAAGAATTCCTAAAGGATACCTTACCCCCCAAATTGTTTTTCAAAGGGATACCTCACCTTTTTTACAAATCCAAAGGAATTCCTCACCCTTTATCACTCACAAGAAAATTTAGATGATGAATAACTCACAAAAACTCTCACAAATAGTAGATGAAACAAATGAAGAACCTAAAATAGAAGAATTTCACAATGAATAGCTAAAATCTCGATTTTGATAAAAGAAAAAGTAATAGATGATGAATAATAAAGCTCAGGTTTTCTATATGTTGTATTCAATGATTCTTAGCTTATATAAAAAACCTTTAGTGTTTATAGTAGTTTAGGACACTTTTAAATGAAAACTAGCTATTTTTAAAATTTAACCCAGATGAGTCAACTCATTCAAACTACAAGGCTCTTTGGGTTAAATTAATTTGCACAAGTCGACTCACATGCCCTAAAGACAAGATTTTAGACTCAACTTAAAAAGGTCATAACTTATTTGTTTCAAACCCATTTTAAGCAAATGACCAATCATTGGAAAGATACTTAAGTCTAATTTCAAATAGAACTAGTTTCATGCTCATATCTTATGTATTTTTGGAGATATTGTAAGTGCAATGAGAAAATATTAGAAAGACTTTATTGTAAAAGACTAATTTTTAGACTCAAATTGAAAAAGTCATAACTTTCTCATATCTTGCTCAGTTTAAGCAAATGAAATGTTCATGGAGAGTTATTTGAGTCATTTTTCATACGAATTAAATTTCAAAATTAAATCATAAATATTTTGTAAGATATGATCAAAAAAAGTGACCAAAGGTCAAACATAAAAGGACCAAAATTCATATCTTATTTATTTTTGAAGTGACACTCAGGCTATCTTGTGAAAACATAATCATGGGCTTTCTTTTTAAAACATTTTTGAACTAGCTAAGAATTTGAAAACATGTTTAAGCTCTTTACCATGAAAAACTTTATTTTATAAGAAATTTTAAATCTAAAAGGAAAAACTATGCCCACTAAAGTCCTTTAGCTTTTTTTAATATTTTCAAGTCTCTAAATCTTCATTCTTCTATACTTAGGGCACATTTCCTTTCTTAAATTTCTTCTTGAGTTAAACATGACAAGATTTTGCATTGCTTTACTCCAAGCTTACTCTACTTCCTTTACTTTACTCCAAGCTTACTCTACTTCCTTTTGGGCCATCCTATAAAATATATATAAACTAATTTGCAAACCATATAATTAGTTCAAGATAATTTATCATAATGCATGATTCAAATTTATATTCCAATATATAAAAGTAATTCAAAAAATGGATAGGTGGCAACCTAGGAAAGCATGCAACCAAATTGATCCAGTGCTACCACCTATCCCATCCATCATCATCTATGGAAATTTATATAAAAAATGTGGAAAAAAATGTTGTCGATTAAACCATTGTTGGAAATTGTTTCTGTTGGAAAAATCCATCAAAAAATTTTTTGACGAAATTTTAAGGGGATGACAATTTATTTTTCTATTTTATTAATCGAAAAGTCTGTGGATATTCCATTGACAATCCATTAGAATTCTATCAAAAATTTGTTGGAATTCCATCAAAATATATACAATTTTTTAAAATAATATTCATGTATTAATTAATCTTGAAATTCAATCAAAAATTAATTTTATTATTTTTTTAATTTTAATTTCTAAAATTATTAATTAATTGATAATAATAATTAATCAAATAAATATATAAAAGTAGTTAGATAATCCATATATTATATTATTCAAATCAAAATATGTATAAAACATATTATTCAAATAAAATACATCAAAATATAATTGCATCCCAAAATTGGAGATGAACTTATCAGTTTCCTAATCTTGGGTAGAATCCTGTTGGTGCTGGTGCTAGTACTAGTCTAACTAGTGACCATCCAATACCTCTAGCCATATGTGCCATCATCCATCCTTTAACTGCTAATTTTTGTGATGACGATACTCCAATTAATGATAGTCAAATCAACTACAATGGTGGTTGTGGTGGCTACAAGAATACATAACCGAGTGACTGCTAGTAAGCATACGTAGGGGCCACTGATAGCTAAATGGTTGAAGAAGTAGTAGAAGAGGCGGTGACAATTGGCTCTATTACTATTGTTGAGTTTGCAAAAACTACTCTCATCCGAGAGCAGCATCTTAGCAACAATACACATGAACGACTGCATTGCAATAGATGAAACGCTCTTAGAATGAGATGCAATGGCCAATGTAGCCATCACTGCGATGGCTTTAGACCCTAACCCATAGATCTATTTCTTTTTTATCCCCCCCCCATAGTGGTCACCCACAAATCAAGGTCAAATGATAGGCCACCTCAACAACCATCTTCCCAGTGCCCTTAGTGCCTCCATGCAGCTGAGTAAGCCTCAAGTCCTCATTTCTTTTGTTAATGTTCTCCTACAAATTTAAACAATTAATTATTTGATATTATAAATATAATATTTTACTACTAAACATACAACACATGTCAAATAATAAGTATATAAGTTAAGAGAAGTTACTTACATAGGATTGTGCAACTCTAGGTAAAGCCCACTATCCATCCTTCTAAATGTGAGCACGATGGAACAAGCTATCCACAAACGGCTCAACCTTAGTCTCAACTATCTTTACAACATGAAAAAATTTATAGATAATATAAATTGTGGTATAAAGGTGACTATAACAATGTAAATGACATAAATAACATTGAGTTTAAATAACATTAACATGCACAATCGATGCTCTATTATAAGGATGGATCCATTAGTATGCAGTAAGGTACCCTGTCTAGCTATATCTGATGCCTTGTTCCTCTTATTCTACTTGGACTTGAACTTAAATTTAGGGTCATCCCAGTACATGAAAAGTCCCTCCCACTCCTCATCCCCAATCCAGCTTGACTGGGTGGGCCTTTTCTTGTGCACCTCATCCATGATATCCTTCATTTTGGTGGAATCCTTATGGTTGAAGTTCTTTCACATGTCCTTCTTGTAAGAAGGGTTCTATGTCTAATAGTTCTATAATTAAATAACAATAAAAGCATTAAATAGTTAGAGAATAGTTTAAAAAAGAAAGTTAAATTATAAATAAAGTATAGAAACTTTACCCAAACACCGTATATAGCATCCTCTAAGAGGGCTATAGAATACTCTTCCACATAGGTCATGCATCCTCATACTTGCTCATAATGATATGGTAATGGAGCCCACTAGCTCGTGGGTCAGGTAGAAGCTAAAAAAAAACATAGTTAAGAAATTAAAATAATAAAATTCATGTCATAACAAAAATTAATCATAATGAAGAATATATACGCTGTCATGTAAGAAATAACGATATCCCTAGGACCAAGTATGGCTACGCCAAGGACTAGAGGATATCCTAAGAACAATGTTATGCCTAAAAACGGTAGCGGCATCTACAATGGTGTCACTTGTGTATCTGAGGATGAATGTGGCCATATCAATGCATGTCCAAATGGCTCCATCAAGCTGAGAATAGGTCAACTGTAGGCATAAAGGTATAGCTAGGAGGAATGATAATTGGCAAGCTCTAACCGCTATTGCATAGGAATTATTGGTAGAAGAATCATAGGGGGAACCTCACCCCTGGGATCATGACCTCCACCTCATCCACCCCAACAGCTTATCGTCTATAAATATTCACATATAACATAAGTAGAAAATAATCATATATATGTTAAATGAATAAATTAATTTAGCACTCATCCTGGTAACAATGTTCTATTGTATGTTTATCATTGACCAATCCATGAGGTTTGGTCATTATAACAACCCACCAAATTTGCTTATCTCTCTTTGTTTGTAGGTATGGTGCATAATACACTTGTGTTACTTATTGTGCAACGATGAAGGTATCATACTTGGCATATCATATTGTATGTTTCATTTTAATTATGTCATATTGGGGTTACATTCTCATACCATGGCCTAACACAAGATCAAACCACTCATAATGGAAAAGTGCCACCTTTTGATTGGTAATCCAAGATACTCAAGATGTACAATCTTTAAGTTTTTCCTCTTTTTCACCTTTTTTGACACCAACCTTTTGTTGTAGATTTATTAGCCCATCCACCTCCCCATACCCACATTCTTTATCATACAAGCTAACAATTGAATCATTTGCTAGAAGAGGTTCATATGGCATATGGTTATCTTGGTAAACATGTTCTACTATGTGTTTATCATTAATCATTCCATGAGGCTTAGTCTTTATAACAACCTACCAACCTTGCTTATCTCATTTTGTTTGTGGGTATGGTGCATAATATACTTATGTTGCTTATTGTGCAATAATAAAGGGATCATATCTGGTATATCATATTGTATGTTTGATTTCAACTATGTCATATTAGGGGTTGCACTCTCATACCATGGCCTAACACAAGATCAAACCACTCACAATGGAAAAGTGTCACCCTTTTGATTGACAACCTAGAATACTTAAGTTATACCATCTCTTTAAGAATGCTATAGAAGTCATCTTCCTCTGTTGTGACATTCCTTGTGCCCTTCACACATACCCCATTATTAATTATTTTTTTCCCATAACAACATTAGTGTGTGTGTGTGTGTGAAACTTATATCTATTAACAAAATATATTGGAAATGTTTTAAATACCCTCAAAGGACCCAAAGCTAAATCCAACAAATATTAATTAACCACACCATTTAAGGGATTGTGAACTTGAAAATAACACAATTCACTGCCAAAAAAAATGCATTTTAGTGGCTGAAGCTAATGGAGACCGAACTGAGATTACTTTGGGACTGATTTACGAAAAAAAATAATTGAACATCTTTGTCACCAAAATAGAGATCGAATTTTTCGGTGGCAAAAATTTCAGTCACTATTCAGTGGCCGTGTAGTGGCCAATTCAAAAAATTTTGTATTTGCCATTGAAATTTTTTTGCAACCAAATTTTTCGGTCACAATATGTCATCTGTAATATTCAACGACTGAAGTTTTTAGTCGTAATATGTAATAAGTTCAGACAAAAAAAAGGAGGACTAAAATGAAAAGTTTTTTAGGGATTGAAATGAAAAAAAAAATTCTTGGGGTAAAAGTGTAAATTTTGGATAGTTTTGGGCAAAAATGAAAATTTCCCCATTTTTTTCTGTATAAATTTTTTACCTAAAAATTTTTCCCCCATTTAGCGTCGAAATCCTCCCTCTCTCTCACCTGGCCAAACTCCTCCCTTTCTCTCTCTCTCACTTCGATAACTCATCCTTCGCCGTCCGGCCATTCTCTGGTGTGTCGACCTATGTGAGCACCTCCTCCGACGGTGGCCTTCCTCTTCTCCTCCTTGGCGCCAACTTCCTCCCTCTCTCTTACCCAGTCAAGCTCCTCCTTCTATCTCTCACTTTGATAGCTCTTCCTCCACCATCTGGCCGTTCTCCGATGTGCCAATCGGCGTAAGCCACCTCCTCCTGTGGTTGGCTTCTTCCTCTCCTTTGGTGTGTGCCAAAGCTCATCCCTCTCTCTCCTAGTATTCTTCTTCTTTGACTAGCCACTAAAATTTGGACTACCAGTGACGAGCTAGGTACCGACACATCGAGACCTGGTGAGCATTCCTAGATCATTAATTTTATTCTATAGTGATTATGTAATTAAATGTCAAGTTATTTGTGTAGAAACCCTAAGATGTAGTGTTGCTAGAAATTAAAAATTTTGCTATTAATTGGCTACAAGCTGGCCACTGACACATTGGGACCTGATAAGCATTCCTAGATCATTAATTTTATTCTGTAGTGATTGTGTAATTAAATGTCAAGTTATTTGCGTAGAAACTCTAAGATGTAGTGTTGCTAGAAATTTAAAATCTTGATGTTA
>JANHAO010027472.1:0-10845 GCA_026873985.1 Saraca asoca | reverse complement strand
TCAATCCCACAGGGAAGCTATTTCAATTACTAGAATCTTTACAATTTTACTATCCAAATCAATAGTATAGAAATAAAGAAAGAAATAAAGAGAAACAAAAGAAAGAAAGAAGAACAGAAAATAGAATAAGAAATTAATTAAAGAAAGAAAGAAAGTAAAATAATAATTAAAGAAGATACTAGATGCAAAAAGCCTAGGATTGGGATTCACCTTAATTATGATTTTTCTATAACTAATGTAAATTCTTTCCTATCATAATTACCCATGCACAACCGATCAACCTCGTGTGACATAGTAGGCAGTCTACCAGATGGCTTGAGTCTTAAGGCCATTTATGGCTCAAAACCTCAGTCTAACCTATCTTGTGTCCTTTCTCAATCCAAGTTTGATGTTCTAAAATTTACTCTAACCTATTTCATACTATTCTAGTTTATCCTAGTTTAATCCTATCCATAGGTGATGTTACCAACTCTCCTTCCTTTAGAAAATTTGCCCTCGAATTGTTCATCCTAATTTCTTAAACATACAACTTTTATATCACATAAAAGGTCCTATTTCCTACTATCAGAACATTTCTTTATCATGAACCTCATCCTTTATCATACTAAACTTTTCTACTAAGGATTCATCATAGAAAACATATACTACTTCACCAAGAAGTCTAGCTATTTCAAATGTATAGCTGATTCCAGTTCCTAAGTGATTTATTCTTTTTCACTTATGTCCCATAAGACTTTGACTAAAGGAACATCCTTTAATCATAGTCATCTGAGTTGTCCATCAAGAATGGCCATAGGTTTGACTTCATAAATCATTTTCTAGTTTTAGATCATCAAGAATCTGGGGAAATACCTAACTTTCATCCAGTATAAACTTCCAAAGCATAGACACATGGAAAACATGATATGTGTCAACCAATTCTAGAGGTAGCTCTAAGCAATAAGCAGCTACTCCTATTTGCTTGAGTCTAATATATGGACCTATGAAATGAGGGCTAACTTTCCCTCACTTTCGAAAGTGCACTACTCATTTCATACGACATATTTTCAAGAAGACTTGATCTCCTTCTTGAAATTCAAGTGGCTATCTCTTTTTGCCCTTATAAACTTTTTGCTTATTTTAAGCCATCAAAAGTTAGTCTCATATGACCTAGACTTTCTTTAATGCATCTTGAATGAATTTTGGTACTATAATCACATTCTCTCATCTTTCAAACCATCCAAATGATGTTTCGCACTTCCTCCCATATAAGGCCTCAAACGGTGCCATTTGAATATTGGTAAGGTAACTATTATTATATGCAAACTCCACTTAAGGTAATTGTTCCATCCAACTGCCTGAAAACTCTAAGACATAAGCTCTTAACATGCCCTCTAAAATTTGAATAGTCTACTCGAACTATCCAATTATTTGAAGGTGAAATGTTGTACTAAAATTGAGTTATGTACCCATAACCTTTTGAAAAGTTTTCCATAATTGTGATGTAAACTAGGTCACTCTATATGAAATGATCAAGGTAGGTACTTCATTTAGTGACATAATCTTATTCAAAAAGATTCCAACATATTATTCTATGTTGTAGATGGCCTCAACTAGAAGTTGTGTGATGAAATTCATGGCAATGCTATTCCACTTTTAGATAGGGATTTTGATATTTTGCAACAATCCCATCGGTTTCTAGTGTTCTGCCTTCATTTGTTTACAATTAGGGCACCTAATTTCAAACTTCATTATGTTTTTTCTTATACCCTTCTGGTAGAACTACTTAAGGTCTTGATATATCATAGTAGCTCTTGGGTGTATGGTATAAAAAGATATATGATTTAATCTCATTAATTCTTCTCTTAATCTTTCTATCTCTAGAACACATAAGTGATCCTGATATTTTATGATCTTGGTCTAATCCCCTAAAATTCCTACCTCTAGCTTTTGTTTAGCCCTTCCTTATAACTCAACAACTTATTAAGTATAGTCTAGGCAACCATAATTTTCTCCACTAGTGATGAGCTCACTCATATGCTAGCTATCAAAGCCTATTTATGTAATTCTAGTTGCAACCCATTCATTTCCAATCATTGCATGTGCTTGATTAGCTCTTTCCTTTCCAAACTAATATGAGCTAGGCTTCCCGTCGATTTATGCCTAACTATGTTAGCTACAACGTTACCCTTATTAGGGTGCTACTGCATATTAAAGTAATAATCCTTCATTAGTCTCATCCACATTCTTTGTCTTAGATTGAGGTCCTTCTACTCAAAGATGTATTTAAGGCTCTTATGATTTATAAAGATCCCGCAAGTCTCCGCAAATACATAGTGTCTCCAAAGCTTTAGTGTGAAAACCATATTGCCATTTCTAAGTCATGTATGGATAGTTCTTTTCATGCACTTTCAACTATCACTATCCATAAGCTATCACTCTCCCATGGTACATCAGGATGCATCCTAAGCCAATCCTAGATGCATTGCTATAAATTGAATATTCACCTATTGCTAAGGATAGAGTCAAGATTAGGGTGGAGGTAAGGCACTCCTTTAGCCATTTAAAACTTTCATCACACTTGTCTATCTATTTGAACTTTACCCTTTTCGGGGTTAACCAGGTCAAAGGTGCTACCAAGCGAGAGAAATCCTAGACAAATCACTTATAGTAACCTATAAACCCAAGAAACTCCTAATCTCTATGACTGTAGTTGGCTTAGGCCAATTTTGTACTACCTCAACCTTTTGGGGGCCTCCACTAACACCATCCTTCAAAATCACATACCCTAGAAATGCCACACTCTGCATCTAAAAATCACACTTTGAGAACTTGGCATACCACTTGTGTTCTCTTAGGGTTAAGAGAATTATCCTCAAATGCTTGGCATGCTTATCTTCACCCCTTGAGTAATTATGGATATCATTTCTGAAAATAATGACAAATTGATCAAAAAATGGCTTAAAGTCTTGGCTCATCAAGTCCATGAACACCATTGGTTCATAAGTTAGCCAAAAAGACATAACAAAGAACTCATAATCTCTATAATGAGTCCTAAAAGCTGTCTTAAGTATGTCTACTTCTTAAATCTTTAGTTTGTGGTACCTTGAGTGAAGATCCACCTTTAAAAAACACTTAACATGTTGAAGTTGATCAATGAGGTCATCAATCCTTGGTAGTGGATACTTATTCTTAATTGTTACCTTATTTAGTTAACGATAATCTATATGAAGTCATATTGATCCATATTTCTTCTTAACAAATAAGACTAGAGTGCCCTATGGTAAGGCACTTGGTTGAATATATCCTTGGTCTACAAGATCCTACAATTGCAATTTTAGCTCTTTCAACTTTGCCAGCACCATCCTATAAGATGGTATAGAGATGAGTTGAGTTCTTTATAATAGATCAATTTCAAATTTGATTTCCTTGTTTATTAGCAAACCAGACAATTTATCAAGAAACATATATGGATATCTAGACACTATAGGAACAAATTCTAACTTGGGTTTAGGTTTTTCCACATCTTTCACTACAACCAAGAATGGCTAACATCTTTTCCTTACCATTTTTCTTACTTCCATGGTTAAGATTAATTTTACTTTTACATGGCTCTGATCCCTTTACAAAATAAAAGTAGGCTCTTCTAGGAAGGAGAAATTGATTGCTTGTTCATGAAAATCCAATAGAGCATAACAATCTACTAATCAATCCATTCCTAGAATCATATCAAAATCTATCATTAGTAAGATCACCAGATTTGCCTCCATGATCTTTTCAAAAATATCTATCTTACATCCTTTCATTACTTGAGTTACTTGAAAGCAGTCTCCTACCAGATTTGACGCATACAAATTACCTGATGGGGGTACAATATTCTTATTTACATGTGCAACAAATAAATTTGAAACAAAAGAATAGGTAGCACTGGAATCAAAGAGTGCTCTAGCTGGTTGGGAGTTAATGGATATCATACCTACTACTACCACATTGGATGCCTAAGCATCCTGCTTAGTTACTGTGAAGACAATGGTAGTCCCTTATCCCTAGGAAGTCTATCCTCTCCCACTACCATTCATTAGGGGTCAAGTTGACCTTATAGATTCAGTTGGTATGGCTATCATTTGAGTGATCTCTTCTGCATTCAATGTTAGGCATATAATTGCCTTGTGGCCTATTTGACTATACTTAAAACATGCTCCCATGCCCTACTTGTAGGTTCCTTGTATAAAACTCCCACACATGGTACATAGTGGATAGTTCTTTAATAAGGTCTCTACCTAAGGGATAGTAAAGGTTAGTGATCTTTCAGCTTCACCATGTCTAGTTCTTTATGCCTTCCTATTGACTTGGAAATTCTACAACCTCATCCATGGTGTCCTCCTATTGGGTTCTTGCCTTTTCCTTCTAACTATTAGGGATGGTTATTTCCTTTAAACTTACTTCTTGTTCACTTTTTGTCCCTTGGGAATGTTTTAAACACCTTTTGTTCTTTCTTTTTCAATTTTACATTCAAGACTTTGTTCATAGCATCAGCCATCATATTTTGGTCATCAACTATGATGGATACAAGGTTTGAGGTTGGTTCACCTTGGACATGACAATCTATTCTTAACCTAATGTCTGGAATCAAACTTCACACGTAATAACACAATCTGTTGAATGGAGAGATGTAGGGTGTGTTTGAAAGTGTTTTTGTTTTTTCATTTTTAAAAATTGTTTTTGAAAATAGCCCTCTCTTGTTTTTAAAAACTATTTTTAAAACAATGTTTTAAAACAAAATTTTCAAAACTATTTTTAAAAATTACCCTACCAAACAATTTTTTTGTTTTATTTTTTTCAAAAACAAAAAATAGTTTTTAAAAACTATTTTCAAATAGACTTGTAATCACTATTGTCATTCCTAAAAGCATTTTTAAATTCAAGAATTCTTGAACTCTCACATCTCTTATACTCTTGCTAAAAACTATTGTAGAAATGCTACTTGATAGTCACCTGATGCTTTAAAGAAGACTCCTAACCCTTGATTATCACACTAGTGTTATGCCAATGTAATGTTGATCCTTCTAATACAAATCTGATATACTTAGTGTATTGCATAGGGGGACATCCTATTATTTTCAATATTTTCTTAGTCTACTTTAAGAATTCTTATGGATCCCGAGTTTGATAATCACCCTAAAACGTCATGGGTTTATAATGAAGAAAGTCCATAGTGTAGGCGGTCATAGTTATTGGCAGTGGTAGTTATGCTGCAACCACCACTTCCTAGTGTATTTGCTAATCCTATCTCTCTCTCTCTCTAAGTTATATTCTAAACTAAAACTTTCATGGTTTGTTGCAAGTAATCCCCCAAACTGCAAGTGAGCAAATTTGTATTGCTGTGTCATTTCCATAGTTTCCTTTTTTGCTTATTTGACTATGAATTCAGAAGCAAGTTCAATTCATGATCCTCCTTTTTGTTTGGTTCTCTAGTTCACCTATAACATATCCTAAGTGTCATTTCATCCTGATTTTATGAGAGAAACAAAATTTGGTTATTCATGAAGAGTCCATTATAAAATGTGGATAATTATATAGTGAGCTTGGATAAGTGGATCTTGGACAATGATAACTACTCCTAGGCGTACTTACCATTCCCAACCTAACTATCCCTAAAGCTAACTAAACACAACCAAAGCTTTGATACTAACTTGTCACATCCCCATTTCCAAGTAACGTTATTGACAAGAATCACATTATAGTGATCTGTGAATCCATGGCTCATAACTCATATGGTATAAAAATCCTTTTTTAAATACTTGAGTAAAATTTGATATTAATGTATGAACTTTAGTTCAAAACTATATCAAAGAATCATATGCAATAGAAACATAAATAAACTAAGATAAAAAATAATGTTTTATAAAATGCTTATCAATGGTAGGGTCAACCTAGCTGATTGCTAACTCCTTGCTTTAACAAACCCACATGCTAAAATGCATTTCCTACCTCAAATAAGTAAGGGAGTTTTGCCTAATTAGGATCCTCATAATGTTGAATATCTAAAAAATGTGAAAAAAAATAAGGGGCAAAGACAACCATAATACTTAATGAAAGTAAGGGTTTCTACCCTTTGTTAGGTTGAAATCCCTTTTTGTCATAAAACTTGTATAGCATGTACACGTAAGTATGGATATAACATATATATATATTCATATATTTATACTTGTGTAACAATCTTCTCATAATAATAACTTTTCCTAAAATGAACTAATTGAATGATTACACATTATCTATCATCATAACATACTCAAAAAAACGTCAATGAAGAATTTTGTTGTCACCCTTGCAAAAGAAACATGTAAATTACATTGGCATATTGGATTATCTCGATATGAGTGATGTCTGCTGAAACTTATAACAAAAAACTTGTACTGATATGTCTCTAAGGATCTTACATAACATTTCTTATAACATTGTGCCTTTTTGCATTGGATCCTAGGCCTCTTGTCCCACTGGGTGACCATATATATATATTTCACAGTGCGTATAGGTTTTTCAATATCCATTAATCTATGCCAATTAACAAATGGAATCATCCGTGAACTTCCATTGAATCTATCTATTATTATCTTCCCCTTTCCTACCTTGATAGCCTTTTATTAGCCTAATTATTATATTAAATTTTACTAATTAATTCATCAATTATAAGGTCATTAAATTTGACTTAAGATTATAGTCTAAGCCTTTCCAATCCTAGCATATGTAAACTTAGCATATAAAACAACCATACATAATAATTCTACTTGATTATTAGGCCTAAGGCTTTTATCTATTTGTTCTTCTAAATATCCAAGCAATTAGAAAAATATTTTTGAGCTATTTCAACAAATAAAATGAAGTAGATGAGCTGAAAACCACACTCATATTTGTACAAGAGAAATCTCCTAAACCTAATATTGGAGCCTTCACCTTAGTTTTGACCCAAGCCTTTGACTATTGGGGAAACTATAGTAATCAAAAGGAAATCAAAGACTAAGGAAAAAAAAGAATATAATGAAAAATTTTGACCTTCTTAGGCCAAAACACTTACCTTGGATTCACACCCTTGTTGTGCACAAACTAGAGCCCCTTCTTTAGTGAGCAGTGCTCTTTAGGGGCTACTCAATTGTAAATAAGGGTTGTGGAAAAATTCATGAGAACTGCTCTTTATAAAGGGTCACTAAGGTAGCCAATCAATCTCATGAGACTGTATCGATTAGTAGACCACTTCTTAGAACCAGTCAACTGGTTGGCTAGAGTCCCAATATCATTCATAGCCTAAGACCTTGGTCCAACCCATCTTGTGATCCTTTCTCAATCCAGGTTTTGAGTTCTAAAATTTACTCTAACCCATTTTGTGCTAGTTTGAATTATCCTAGTCAAATCCTATCCATAAGGGATGTTATACAAATGTCAAGATACGAGTGGCTTTCCTACGGAGATAGAAACACAAAATTTTTCCATGCATTAACTATGGTTTGAAGGAAAAAAAATAAGATTGAACTCTTGAAAGATAGTCAGAGACAATGGCAAGAGGATCCAAATTTTCTAAAACATATGGCATAGGATTTTTCCTTTTCTCTTTTATCCAAAGATAGCCCTATTAAAAATTTCCTCCATCTAGCTTGTTCCCAAAGCTTAGTGGTATGGATCTCTTTTCAATTCAAAAACCATTTAATGAAAATGAAATCAAAAGTGGTTTATTTAGTATGTGGGCTCTTAAAGTTCCAAGATAGCATAGTTTACAAGCCATTTTTTTCCAAAATCGATGGGAGATTATTGGTAAGTCAGTGTGTGATCTTGTTAAGGAAGTTTATGTGGATCCTGAGATAATTTATGAGATAAAGGAGACCTTACTAGTCTAAATTCCTAAAGTGGCTAGACCTAATCAACTTAAAGAATTTCAACCAATTAGTCTGTGTGATGTTTATAACATTATTTCAAAAATAATAGCTTCCCATTTAAAAGTTGTTGCGGCCTCTCCTACTTCTCTAAATCAATGTAGCTTTATTCTAGGATGGCATAGCTTTGACAACATCATTGTGGCAAAGAAGGCTATTCATTCCATGCAAGCAAAGAAATGAAAAATAAGTTTTATGGCTACCAAAGTTGATTTAGAGAAAACATATGATCATTTTGATTGGGATTTTTTGCATGACACTTTGATTGAAATTGGTTTTGATAATCACTTTATTTCTATTATGATTGTTTTAACTCATGTAACATGAAAACTATTTGGAATGATGATCTCATACATAGCTTCAAGCCTTCTAGGGGGTTAGACAAGGAGGCCTTATCTCACAATAGATTTTTGTGTAATGCATTGAAAGACTTGCTCAAGATATTAAAGTTGCAGTTAATAATAAGTTAGGGAAACCAATATGGTTAACAAAGAATGAAACTTCTATTTTGCATCTATTCTTTGCTTATCATTTAATTCTAATTGTTAAAGCTTTCTTGGGTCAAGTTAATATTATTAGGTAATGTCTTCATACCTTCTATCCATGTTTTGGGCAAAAAGTAAACAAAAAGAAAACAAAGTTTTTCTTTTCCAGAAGTATTAATCATGTAAGGGCAAATGAGATTAGCCAAGCTTTAGGTTTACAATAATTGTTGATATTGGTAAATAAATTGGTGTGCTGATTCATCATAAAAATGTATTAAAAAATACTTTTAGTTTTATCTTGGATAAAATCTCTTAAAGGTTGAGCAATTGGAAATCAAAGACTCTTTCTTCAACTGGTTAGATCACTCTTATAAAATCAGTCATTATTGCAATGCCTCAATATTGCATGCAAGGCAATACATTTCTAATTTCTATATGCTCAAAAATTGAACAAAGGAGTTAGAACTTTATTTGGAGCTCCTTAGATTCTGTCTAGAAACCATACTTGGTAACTTAGGATGAATTAATCTTTCTAAAATCTTGTGGTGGTTTGGGTATTAGAAAGATAAAAGAGTCTAATGAAACATATCTCATGAAAATTACTAGGGGTTTATTTAATAAAAAGTATGCTTTATTGGCTAATGTTTCAAAACAAAATACTAATGTGCTCTCACAAACTCCCTGTGATGACAAGAAAGAAGGGCCATTCAAATTTATGGCAAGGCATTTGTAAGGCCTGGTCTTCTCTCGAGCAATTTTTAATGGACTATTGGAGATAGTTTGGAAGAACTCTTTTGGGAATATACATGGATTCTAAGTTATAAGGCTTTATACTCCTATGAGAATTTTCTTATTCCTTCTTTTGAAGAGAACTTCTATGTGGCTTCTTATGTTAACAATGTGGGAGAATGGGACATCCACAAACTTAGATCTTATTTACATTCCAAACTTCTAGCCAAATTCATTGGAGTTATCCCTTTTCTTGCTCTTTAGGTCCAGATAGAATCACATGGCATCTATCTATAGATGACAAATTCTCTATGAAAATAACATATAACTCTCTTTCAACTAATTCTTCTTGTTAATGATGGATTTTGGTTCTACCAGAATCTAGCCAACTGAAGAGGTTCTTCTGGGACTCAAACTGTAATCTGATTACAAACACGATAGATGAACACAAAAAAGCAAGAGTAAGAAGAAGAACAACAGGGAACATAGGATTTTAACATGGTTTAGCTAAACCTATTTAGTATCGGATCCTGCGTCCACAATAGTGTTATTGCTTCTGAGTAAATTTTTACAAAGCTTCAGGATGGCCAATTTTGCTTGCTTTGCAATGATCTCCTTTTCCCTAGTTATAGAGGAGAGGAGGCTATAATAGTAATTTTGCATGTTGTAAATCTATTATATTAAGCATTTACTATATAAAACAGAATGAACTCCTGCAAATTAGCTTCTACAGGTTGTTTTCTATGGGTGGGACCCCTATTTGTCAGGCATCATGTAAGCTTGTCTCCCACTTAGTGAGTTTTTGGCTAGAAGTCCCACCTCATGAACCAAATCCTCTGGCCTAAGGTTACTTGTTGTCCTTCAATCAGTAAGGTTAAGCCTGATTATAGTGAAGCAAGCTCACACATAATCAACTATCGAATATATGCGCTATGGCTTAGCATCCTCATCCTCAGTGAGTTGGTCCTTTTGGACTTAGCTTCTATTCTACTTTGCGAGGTTGAAAATCACCTATAATATAAGCCCCCTAACCTCAGCTCATTTCATGGGCTGGAAGTTGAACGATCATGCAAGTAGAGGGCCTTCTTTATGGATCACTATGCAGTTAAGTTCCTTTAGTCAACCTATCGACTAATGTGTTCTAGACCATTCCTTCTACTATACGTGTCACATAACCATGGACACATCCGCCTCATTTTCTTCTAAGGTAATTAATGAAAG
Organism: Saraca asoca; assembly: GCA_026873985.1. NCBI lineage: Eukaryota > Viridiplantae > Streptophyta > Magnoliopsida > Fabales > Fabaceae > Saraca > Saraca asoca. The sequence continues at coordinate 506 of JANHAO010027472.1, read as the reverse complement.
TGGTTGGGAGTTCTTTCAGACTCTTCAATGAGAGCAACACTACTCTTATTTAAGAAGGAGAAAGTCTTCTTTCCTTCCTCATAAAGAAATCTAATAGGAACCTCAGATGAGCCCACCACACCTCTGGTGTTCTATCTTTCCTGTGAGGAGTGTATGGTTTAATGCATAAGAAGCCATTTCAGTCAATTTTCCTTCTCCAAGAATAAGGGAAGATCTCTGGAAAATCTTGGACTATTTCCTCCTGGTGGTGTTGGGGGACGATCCTTTCTAGCTACTCTGGTTTGTTTTCCCTGAATCTGCCATGCTGAGTAGAGAGTTGGAAAGGAGTTCTAAACCAAGGAGGGTAGTAAGGGAAAGAGTTGTGATAAGTAGAAAATGTACCTATAAAAATGATAGATTTTACCTCTTAAATAGTCATAAATTGTGGTTTTTGTTTAACTTTTCCCTTAGTTTGTTAGTTTAGTTCTAGGTACTGCTTTAGTTTGTTATTTATATTTCAGGATGGT